>VMBQ01006963.1:5855-50786 GCA_007657795.1 Dreissena rostriformis
CCCTACCCATCCTTATTTGTTGTGCAGCGAGTGACCCTAAACTTTTTGTGGGTATTTTAAGTTGAATTCTCCACCATTTTTGCTAAATTCACTAAAATTACTATTACGTTTGCTAACACTTTTGCTACATTAAATTTGTATTGTTAAATTCACTTTTAATTAACCAAAAATACCTGAAGAAAGAATTTTATAAAGAGAATTTGAAGATTTCTGCATGTCATTGCATACTCTTATTAATTAATTTTGGATTTTTTTTTTTTTTTAAACTTAACAATAAAAAAGTTTAGCCGACATACCTACCCTAATTGGAGATCACCTTACTAATGACTTATTTTTGTTGCGTTAACAACATACAAACTGTGTGGCCTTTGTAAACCTTATTTGTCTTATGAATTTTTTGTTAATATTCTCAATGTACAAATCAATTTCTTTATTATATCAAAATAGGTGACTTCAAAGAATAAAATATGCCTGATATGCAAAATAGTTTATTGCATTTTGGCTTTCTGGTTATTAAAGCACACAATAAAATCTATGAAAATACAACTATAATAGCGGAACATGATTCAATGTCGGGGACAGTTAACATTCTTGTGTTTTATAAATTACATATTCTACAAATGATATAAAAAAAATATATGTTAGTACATAAACATATAGAAATCACTAGTATATATTTAGATTCTTATGAAAAGCATTTTTTGGATAATATTATTAATGTAAGTAAAAAATAAACTCCTAACCTTTTAACATCTGATAATTTTGATCTTTTAAACATGTAAAATATTGTATTAAATTGTTAATAAATTGTATCACTCCAGAAGATGGAATCAGCTTACCATACATCATATCAAATGAAACTCACGAGTCAGTAAGCATACACTCCAACATCCACTTGAGCAGGAACAAAACAATTGAGTAATACATTCAGTGACAAAATAAACTCAGAACTCCAAAAGTTACAGAAAAGGCTCATCAAATCAAAAGGCAATTTAATGGAAGGTACAGTACTCTGCCTTATCAGCACCCAATAATTGCCAGGATTACCTCCAACCAATTGACCAGATTATTGGTAATCTAGTTTGATAAACATTCAGAAAACCTGTCCATTCATTCAGTCATGGACTGCCCCTGTCACATCTTACCTCATACACCACACACAATCCTTCCTTACATTCAGATAAAGAACATTCCTTACACAAGATACCTAACACCAGTAAAAATCATCACTATTTGGGTTGCTCTGTGAAAAGGGGGTTAAATGCATGTGCGTCAAGTGTCGTCCCAGATAAGCCTGTCTGATAAGAGTCTTCCTTTAAAAAAAATATATAATAGAAGTCTGAAGTAGAAAGTGTTTTCCCTGATTAGCCTGTGTGGACTGCACAGGCTAATCTGGGACGCCAATGTGCGTATATGCATTAAACCCCCTTTTCACAGAGAGAGGCTTATTTATTTACCAATGGCACATTGTAAAACACATTTACAGTTCATCCCATTTTATTTTTTCCCGTTTAATGAACACCTATCAAGCAAGTTTGATGGCTATTTAATTTTTATTAACAACATTCTACTCTCCTACTGTGGAAACCTGCAATTTAATATAAATAAAATTCCAAAATAGGGACATTTCCCCATCTTTCCAATCTTTCCACATCATTTGAATTATTGAAGACAGCACTTTATTAAAATGATGTTTTTTTAACAAGTAAGGCTGGAGTAAGTTAAAATATAATTTATATGGAAGGAGCCTACTTATTTTGATGACATTTCAAGCTTAATTTAGTTTTTTAATATTTTAACTTAGATTCTGACGTATTTCAGATTTCTTTTGGAAATGACATCTGAAATAAATGGTAAAATTCCATAACAATTAAGGGACTTCAACGCAAAAAATAAGACTTCATTTAATTTAACCCTTTGAGTGCTGGAACCAGATTTTGAAGGTTTTTGCAAATAGTTTGGATCCAGATGAGACGCCACAGAACGTGGCGTCTCATCAGGATCCAAACTGTTTGCTATTCTGATAGTATTCTTTGAAAAAAATCGAAGAAAATGCTAATTTTAGAAATTCAGCAGACAACATTTTAGCAGACGACAAATTACCCAGCATGCAAAGGGTTAACTGTTTTTATTTGTAAGTACATTTTACCACGTTTTTTTTTTTGCTTCTTTCATTACACATTACTGTCAGTAACATAATAAACAAGTATTGGCGTTAAACAGCTACTCATCAACGCTATCTACAGAAATAAACGACTGTATCAATAGGTATCCTAATCCCGAGATATCTGTATCTGAGGTGCCTCGATGGACAATGTGTTTTAACACCCAGCCAAATATTAACCATTTGATTAACTTTGTTTGTAAATACATTTTCTTAACTGATAAATATTATCATGCGTCTTCAGGCTACTTAAATGCAATACTGACATTAAAGGCTAGAACAGGTTAACAAAGAAGTGTTAAACTAAATAAACCTAAGATTACACAGGCCTCTCTGATACCTTGCTGATTTCAATGGTTAAATCTACAATCTGTTTTATGCAATTATTGCGTCTAGAAAGTTGATAACGTGATATACTTTAATTGTTTGAATATTAGAGGATGAATTTAATAGTTTGAATATAAGATGAAATATTTCAGAAAGATGATGAATTTAGGCACAATAATTTAAATAAATAATTGCTTGAAAGAAATATTTCACTAATATAAATATCAGGCCGAGTAGGTTCAATTCCACCAATAAAACTGCCTAATTGGCATAATAATTCAGAAAGATGATGATGAGTCTATTTCAGTCTATTAAACTAATAATTGCATGAAGTAGTAAAATACATAGTAACATTGAATATATTAACCCTTTGCATGCTGGGAAATTTGTCGTCTGCTAAAATGTTGTCTGCTGAATTTTCTAAAATTAGCATTTTCTTCGATTTTTTTCAAAGAATATGATTTTTTTCAAAGAATACTATCAGAATAGCAAACAGTTCGGATCCTGATGAAACGCCACGTTCTGTGGCGTCTCATCTGGATTCAAACTGTTTGCAAAGGCCTTCAAAATTCGGTTCCAGCACTGAAAGAGTTAATGTTATTAATTCACCCAACAAATGTATACTTTACATGAATTCCATTTCAAAGCCAAAGAGTAGCTGATAAATAATTGTAAATCTTTTATTGTGAACAAATAATTATCCTATTAAAATCTATTATTTCTCAATTGCAATTAGTCTGTCCAGTTCCGATAAACTGTATCAGTAATTGGATTGTCTATGAGGGGAATTAATCCCCCAGTAAGGGGAACAACTTTGTAATATCTTCATTAACCCCTACAGGGTAATTAAGGTGTTTC
The DNA here is from genome assembly GCA_007657795.1 of Dreissena rostriformis. NCBI lineage: Eukaryota > Metazoa > Mollusca > Bivalvia > Myida > Dreissenidae > Dreissena > Dreissena rostriformis. Next base: position 9,205 of record VMBQ01006963.1, read on the forward strand.
AATGTTGTAATCATGTTTTCATCACGCTGTATATCACTCTTTTCATTGCACATTTCCGATGACATTCATGTCCTAAGTTCATAAACACTAAAAGCCACTTCACACCTCAACATGAGCTTCAAAGCAAACGTGTCAATCAATTCAAGGCAATGATTTTGTTTGTTAACAGCATTATGATGCTGGACCCCATAAAACTAATGGCCTAAAAGACCAATGATTGACACCAGCTATCAAATCCCTTCATTTTTGCCCAAATGTCTACAGCAAACATGTACACTGTGAGCGACTGGACCAGACCATGATGCTGAAAACGTCCCCAATCCAAATGGTTCCCTACAACAGGCTCTACTACATGTACAAATAGAATTTAATCATGGCTAAATCTGTCAGAAAATTAAGACACGAGCATGTGTCCCGATGCATGATATGCATTAGACAAACACCATTGCAAGGGAAAAAATCCGGCAAAAATCCTGCGAACTAATCCGGTTTCTCTCATACCCATCATTGTCTCATTTCCATAATAATTTTTCAATTCCAACAATCAATCTCCTGGGATTCCTGGGATTCCACGGAGACGATGGCCACTACATGGTGACGACTGACGCTTCTATGTTTTTATCATCAAACTGCATGACCAGAACTCCATGTAAAGTCTGACAAACAAATTAAGAGTCTGATTCATGCAGACTATACCACTCATTACCCTCAGTGACCTTTGAAGCCCAAACCTCGGCTGACCCCTTGTCCACTTCAATAAAACTCAGGTCCGCCCAATCAAGGCCCTTTTTTGTCCCTCTGTCACAAACAGTGGCCGGCCCTTCCATCCGAAATGAGCGCAACCAAGAGTCAATTACTGTCCCAGACATTAAATCAAGTTACAATGTTCCTGGTAGCTCCATTCTCCAGGACTCTGATTTGACTTTGGCGACTCTGCTGCGGAATTAATAACCAGCAGCGGAATTAATAACAGTGGAAAGATGCACCATAAACTGCATGCCCGAAATTCTTTGAAGCCATTCCGGGTACTACAGGAGCTGTTAATGGGGGGTAGTTATTAGTTTTCCAGACACTGCTTTGCATAAACAAATGCTGGGAATTAGATAATTGCCCATTCCAAATGCCCGGTTGTGGCTGCAACTAACTGCCCGAAGAAACAAAAGCAGCCTGTTCTCTTACTGTCAAATTAGCAAAGACTTGTAAATCACTACTACAAGGAAATGTGTGCATTCAATTAATATAGATTGCCATTGCTTAATGACCATGTGATGAAAAACAGTAAAATAACAATGTAACATTGGCCTGCCCCAACATGGGTGAGCAAAACATTTTTTTTTAACATTCTTAGCCTTTTCTTGCTGTTTTTCAGGTCTTCCAAAAATCTTTTAAACAGATGAAAGTGACATATACAACAGCATAAATCTTGAATTGTTTCACCAAATTTCAGAGTTTACTGACAACTAAGATCAAAATCAGGGCCTAAGAATGTAAACACACAAGGTTCATGCAAACTTCAACGTTAATGTTCAACATTTTTATTTTTTAAATCAGGATTTATGCTAAACATCTTTTTAAAATACTTTTTTTGTTTGTTACTTATTTAAAATTATAAATACACATAAATTGAACACATTATGATACCCTAACAATTTACCATGTGCTTTCTTACCATAAAGCTTTCCTTTTTTCTGTGCAATTTTTTTCTTGCAGTATTATCCGAAAGTTTAAATCCAGTGCATTTATTGATGCAACAGTCCACAAAATTGACACTTCAAACTGTTGTTAAAAAATTCTTTGAAAATTGCAACCAATCCATCTGCATCTAATCACGTTCACAATAATGCTAGTCCCGAAGTGACATCCATAATTATGAGAAGCGTGGCCCAGCAATTTTCCGACAATTTTATGCCTAATACCCGAGACCCAAAATTCACAACCGTGACTCAGTTAGCCACGACCACCATGTTATCAAGTGGCAATTAAAATCTTTCCAGTCGCTGGGTTTAAATCATCACTTCAATATTATCCTATTCTGTTTTATTTTTCAATGATTTCACAGATTAGTGCCCCCTTGTTGCAATCTAAAACTCCCGCCACTCTTATATATAATAGCCAAAGCCCAACAATAATAATAGCTAAAAGATCATTTTTCATCTTCGGAAACTAAAACTTCTCAGTTCGCATCTACACTATCTCTCCACTGTTTCGCAATTATCATAGCCCAACAAATTGCGTTATCTTGGTAGTCAGATTAAAAAACCACCAATCTGTAACAATAAATTATCCTTCATTAGCTGATCCCATCTGCAGAGAGGCGTTGTTCCTCTATCATCAGATATGCAAATAATATATACAAAATCTTCTGAATTTCGTCAGCTTTAACAAAGCCCGGCGTTGGGCTTCCATTCAATACAGGTGTAACCCTGCTCCATTATGATACGACTTTGCCAAAAAACATAACGCTAATCAGATAATCATGTCTGCCAGAAAATCAAGATTAGTTCACACGAATCAATGAGCTATCTGACAAAACAGTTACATATTGACAGCGCGGATCGGATGGTTTGTAACCTCTGATTATCATATCATTGAGCGATGTGATGATATTAAATGGAATACTTAATTGTCATCAAAACAAACGAGTCATTATTTAATGAATTAATAAATTAATTCATTTCAATGTACGTAGACACTTCTTAAAACAACATCAGCACGTTATTGTTTTTATTAATTTCAACATGAACATTTTTACATTTTAATTGAACTCAAACACAAGTTTATATTATGCTTTAAAAAGACCAGTTATGATTCTTTATTATAGTTTAAAGTAAAATTAACATTAATACTACAAACATCCATTTTACCAGAAAACATCACGTTTTGAAATTTTGGCTTTTGCTATAAGGAACATTGATTTATTATTAGGTATCTTTATTTTACGAATTACTTTCCGAAATTTCCGTTGATTTTTGAGTATTAATGTTACTTTAAACTGAATCACAGCGCTTTTTAAAAATTGGGCCCTATTGGGACTATTAGTACCAGTAAAGGTCAAATTGGGAAAAATTAGCAAGAAAAATCCTCACATTGGGAAAAGTTGCATGAATCCTTAATTTTCAAAATAGGAATTTCTGATCTTTAAAATTGCATGGTACCTTATTTCACATACCCATACAATATTCTTTCACAGGCATGCCAAAATGACCATTTTTTTTTTAATCCAACGAAGAATATACACAGTAAGTCGTTTTTGCTTCTTGAAATTATTCAACCTGATGTATTTAAGCAAGGTGCTTGTAGTTACACACAACTAAATAATTTAATTTTTCACTTGCCGATTATGCAATTTCTGAACAAAACTGACGCAACATTCCTTCTTTGCGGGATTTTTTTTATGGCAATTATGAATGTTGGAATTTTTCCTCAATTAGGAAAGTGCCGGGAGTAAAGAAGGAAACAAATCTTTGTATCAATATACAGTCACAACATTTTAACAATAACTTTATTTAAAAAAAGTGTTTAAAAGAATTGGCTACTTAGCTTACACTAATGTAAATAAATAGATTAATTGTATTTATATTTGTATTATATTTTAATAAAATGTATTGAAGTTATTGTTCAACTAATTTAAAAGACAACAAAAAAATATATAAATAATATACAAGATTATACAAATTAAATGGTTATAATACCTGTATCCAGTTCTACAATAAATATCCAGACAAGTCGTTCTGGTTATTTCCTATTTGCAATTATTTAAACACTGAGCACAAATAACAATCAGAACTTTTCTTACTTCATATTTAAAGTTTTCGTTACAATTGAGTCACACAAAATATTTTAAATATTGTTTCCACTAAAAGAATCACATTCAATAATTCTCTCATCATTCCTTACATGCCATGTTGGATAATCAAGCAATAAATAGCTCCAGAGTTTCCTACAGGTAGCTGTAGTTTATAGCCAATCATTCGATCAATGTTAAACGCCTGAAACCCATTATCACTGGGGAGTGACACCCAGTAATGTAGCAGCCAGTGTAACAACTCCTATTGTACATAATGCACATGCACGAGGGAGAATCAGGGAAGAGCCAAAGGAGCATGGGACAAACTGGCTTCCCGCCTACTAATTTGTATTTTTATTATGAGTATCAAAAGATAACTGGATACACAATATCAGGTAGATTGGTATCTCTATTAGTGTAAGATGTATTGGATATCACTACTGAGAGATAACTGTAACTGATACACTGTGATAACGCTGCTACAAGACAGGATTTCCAGCTTCTATATCATTAAATTGGCACTAAATGTGCGGAGGGATAATTACATAATAAACTTGCATTGAAAAGCCGGTATTAGCATGCAACAATTATGTCATTTGTATGTATAATGTTTCCTGAACAGATAATCTATATATGTCTGGTATAGAAATAAAACCATAAAAAATACTTAAACAGATCTACAAATACATTTAAATTGCAGAAAAAATAATCAACATAAATTAATGCATAAAAGATACTAATTCAAATCTAAAAATACATTAAACTGCATGAAAAATAATCAAAATTAAAAAAATCAATGTTTAAATTGTAAAAGATCCATACCAAGTTCTTAAGAACACAGCTCCTACTGAACGCCTGTGAATCATATGCGTAAATGGACAACTTTCATCCAATACAACTAGTTAAAAAACAACACATAAACGAATGTTATCTACAAATTTTAAAACCAATGGGTGCTAAACAATGGGTAATTCACTTTTATTCCTCGAAGATTAAGCTGATTAAAATTTACAAAAGAAGAATGCTGGGCATTCGAAAGCTCTGTATCTGTCCCTTAAATCAACACACTCGAAACAAGCATTGTTTGTTCAAAACCTTGAAGTGCGGTCTTGAGTCAACTACGAACTCCATCAACAAACAATTTGTTTTTATAACAGTATCCTTCCATGAACAACTATGACAAGTTCAATCACATCTCAAACAAATTTGCCAACCAATCTGTATGCTCTTGTTGAGCCTTAAATCCTTGGTTTTCTTGGAATGGATCCCATGGACCCAAGACAAGGTATCTATAACGATATCATTAAGAATCCTGTATTAAAATATTGTTTACGATTTATCATCCAAACTGTCGACCATGGTATTACCAGTGTCATCTTAAAACAGAGGAATTAATCCATCAGGTGACTTTGGCAGACTGAACAAATAAAGCGTGTAATTCTGCCGCTGTTTAGTATTTAAAGGCGCCAACTGTCAAGAGTGAATCATCACAAATATAGGGGTCCCCTAACCCTTTTTGGCTACCCTACTCTAAATGCAAAATAAGTTCACATAACGCAAATGTTTTTCTTGTTTTTTCACTTTATCTCTTTCATGATGTACACTTGGACATTATTTCCTTCAAGTTTGCCCAACATTTTTGTGAATCTCTGTTATAATAAGGTTGTTTGTACAGTTTCCTACCAAACTCATTCATCAAACATTTTTTAAATCCAGCAGTTTGTTAAATATTTCCTTTCAACACTTAATCACTAATTCATTAATTTTTTCATTTTTATTTAAATGTCAAAATGCTCAAACAAGTCTTAAAAAACCTTTAACATAGCAATACGGTGAAAAATAAATGAAGAATTATTGTAAAGAAAAATATTAAAATTTAAAAATAATGATTAAATCCATGCTGGAACAAAACACGTTCAAATATATTAACCATGCCTCTAATTTAATTCAATAAATGTTGAACACCAATCTATACAAATCTGCATGTCTTTTGCAACAATTGATTTCCCTCGAGTATTGCATAAAATTTGCTCAGATTTACTACCTCATATTGCCCCTCTAACCACTTTGATAGCGACATAAAATACAAGCTTAGAATACCATCAAAACTCCACTGCATAATGTCCTGTGAGCCTCATGAAAGATCCGACTAAATCAAGCAGTATGCTGGAATTTGAATTCAATGACATTAACTAACCTCCACAAAGAGAGACTTAACTAATCATGTACTACGTTTTCACGCTATTATAAAAGACGCTTTCAAAGCATTTCAATTGAACGAACATAAGTTTGGATACAGTGTCATTACATTTTCATTCAATGTATGTATGTATTGACTGTTTTATCTGCAGCCCATGAGCAAAACATGAAAGTAATCGTTTGTTGTCATGCAAATCGGAATTTGATAGCAACTGGTAGAAAATGATGTTCTTTGAGTATAAGCACAGTATAATTTAAATACACACGATTCAGTGACCCTTCAGGACCTACGACCCCTGACTGACACTGATGACTAAATATTACCGGTAGTACAAGAGACAAATACAATGATGAAACATTATGGGTTCACCCAAACGAGCCTCACTATCCACTGTTATTGATACTAGTCATGGTTTTACTTTTTCAATAGGCTCGAATTTCAATTACTCATAAGATTAAAATCCCATAATTTATCCGATGATTCTAGCATATACTGCTTTCATTATGTTTTAGTTTTCATATAATTCAAAAGCTTAAAACCGCGACTTTCTATCTAAACAATCAGAGACAGTGTCAGTGCAGTCTCTTTTGAATGATAATTATCAAATGTTGCGTTTAGAGACTCGCTTAGCCAGTGCAATTTCAGTTTTCCCTTTAGCGTTTGATCATCATAATGGACACCTTTCATTGTTACCGAAGCCATAAAACCATCTAAATAACTGTTGCCACCATAAACCAGCTTTGCTTTACTGTTTTTCCACTTAAATACCTTGAAAGCGAAAATTGGTTGGGGTAAGCAATCAAGTATTGGTAGAATAATGGCCGATCATAAAATACCTTTATTGCAGCGTCTATCGTTACATCAGTTTTATGTCAAAGATTGGATGCTGTCTGGATCATTTATGGCCTCGTTCATGCAACCGCCTGAAAGAAAAAAGAAAAGGAAAAATATAGATAAGCAAGGCTTTCATTTGACCTGGAACTCCGGCTTTGGATGCTCAGAATTTTTAATTGACTTGATTTTGACACACAGTTATTGACGTGTAAGCGTCATGTTGACAACCACAATTACTCCAAGCTTTTGAACACTCTTAATTTTCGGGCATCCCAGTTTTTAGCCTAAATAATTATTTTTCGTGACTCTTAATTTTCGGACATACAGGTTTATGTCCAAAAAGTTCTAACTTTACTGTCTAGAATGTGGTCAATTCGTCATAAAAACCAATTGCACATCAAATGACTTTCTTCTAACAATGTTTTGAACATTTCCATATCAGTGATTATAAAAGTCAATTCTATATAAACAAAATCTGGTCATTTCATGGTCAAAACAAGTGAAAAGATATTGCCCCATAATGACAGTGTTTTGACCGAAAGTGTTTTGACTATGTTTTTTCAGTTGCAATTACATGCACCTGAAAAACGATGGTCAAAATACTTCCATTATGTTAATTTCAAGGACTATGTAGTTCATGTTTGAAACATGTCAAGAAAACGTGTTCTGGCTCTGGTTTGACCATGAAATACAGTGTTTGAAACATGATCGATCATGTTAGTAAAATTGGAATCATAACCAAAAAATGCTTGAAAAGGTGACTTTAGATCATTTATACGTATTTGTATTTTAAAAGTAAAAGAGAAATATGATTGAATAATTGTTAAATGCACACACAAAATCGCTTGATTGGTTAAAAAAAACAACAACAGACAAACCCCTTTCAGTACAAGACCCCTGTGGCAATTCATTATCGTGACCCCAGAAAAGGAAACAAAGTTAATACAGCATAAATATTTAATACAGTTGGGGTGTGAAGACACCAGCCTCGTCAAGTAATCTTTCACAAAAATCAGGAATCAATGTCTCAGGGGGATAGTGGGTCCAATCCAGGAGTCCACTTTTAATTATTTATGCATCAGATGCATAACTATACTCTATAGTGAGCCTTCGTTACCTATTAAGTCAGTATTTGGCTTACCACCACCCACATCCAATCATTTTAAGTACTAAAGTGCATAACATTTATTTTTATTTATTTACTTTTTCAGAAGCAAGGGTAACCTTTTAAAGCAAACAGTAGAATAACAACTGAGAATAGTTATTAATCTGCACGATTTCATGAAGGCGTATTTATAAAATGATTAATGCTCCTTAATTTTGAGGAAGACAAACAACTCTTTCATAAAAATAGACTATTTTTTTTAACCACAAATCAATGGTTGTTTTGATATAACAGTATTTAACTGTTCACATGGATGGTCAACGCATGCAATCATGAAATATATTTGATAGTTTGCATTTGTCTGTTAAGGTTAAAGATGACAACTCACAGGGTTGACTGTAAAATTGGAAAAATTGTTATACGTGCCGAGACATTCTGCAGCTGCCAAGTGCAGCGTGGCGGAATTGACTGGACACGCTCAAGTCATTACAAACTGTCACAATCATAAAACCCTCGGCACACGATCAAACCTCTCTCATATCAGGAAAATCCCATATCCAACGTATAATTATTGGCGTGGAACTGTTGTATCTGTTGCAGGTTTTTACAGCAGATGCTATAGTATCACACTCTGCCATTTGTGGTGCTGCATGTTGCTGGAAACACCAGCCTGTCATAAAAATGCCCCTTCATGGTTTTAATGATTGTCAATTATTTTTGTTGCATGATGTGTTTAATGACTGTTGCGAGAAGGACTTGATTGAAAACAAGGACTTGTAATACTTTGTTGAGTGAATCAAGAGTACTTTACTACATGTGCTCATAAAAACAAAACAAAATCAAAGAGTAAAGTTACATTAACACAAAAAAGTAACAATGATACGACATTAATTTTAAATATGTTAACAGTTTTCATATAGCATGACACGCAATGTTTTCCTCCCCGAATAAACCTTCATGCTATATTATTATCAATAGAGATATAACGCAAATTATCTGTCAATAAATCACCCCTTATTGGAGCCAACATGCACTACTAAAGCCCCATATGCATCTGCGCAGTCTGGTCAGATCTACTCTGTCCACTATAATGAAAGTTACGCAAAGTATTTTGGTCTAATTAGCGGACAGGGTAGCTTATCCTGACCAGATTGCGCATATATCAGGTATTTAGGTCAATTTTTGCAAGACCCGGCTCATTGGCATATTCACAAGGAAGATTTAAAAAATTACCCCTAATTTTTGTTCTACATTATCAAGACCTTCATGCAATCAATGAGCCAGCATACATCCCTCAAAAAAATGTTCGACTCTATTTTCTAATGCACTTTTCAATAAGCTAGCTGTCTTTATCGGCAGATAAAACGTCTTTGTTCGTTGACAAGGACACCAGACTGATCATCTCCCTGTCACTTTACCAGGCATCCAATCTTATTAGCTGCCATATCTTCCTGGCAGAAAATGAAATTTCTTTGACCGAAAATCTGCCATATACAAGGGTCAAATTTTTATCTGAGCAAAACCTATGCCCCAGTGCATCCAAATATTGCAATTTACCAAGTATACACGGAATTCATGGCCAATAATGGATTTCTAGATCGTTGAAGCAAGAAATGCTTTAGATTGATCCAATGCTACCATTCTTCCTGGTTATCTAAACAATTCCCAGAAAAAATCTAAGACCCGTCAACTTTGTTATTGATGCACTGAATACTGCGAGATAATTAACACATGCTGCCAATGGCTGAATTCAAATGTGCTAAAACAATTACACAACCAAAAATTTATCTTCTGATTGTTTTTTTCCCAAAGATTTATTCTCCTCAAATTCTGCGGAATTTGATGAATGGAACGTTTTCTGCCAATTATGCAATGATTCGAAGCAAGTTCAATTATGACCATCTTAAATGGAATACAAAAATAAATATTTATCATGATATAAAATTGAAGATGGACAAGTCAGAGATATAAATTGTTCATATGCACGAGTGCAAAAAAGTCAAACCCAATACTATATGGAATGATGCTTACTTTTTCAGGTTCCATGCAAAGAATATGTAAACAAAGACAACATCGAAACATAAAATTTCATGACGGCATAAAACAGACACAAAATAGGTTTTACCAACCTGATTTAAAAGTCCAAATTCATAGGAACTATCATCAATTTTCCAAGACCACAAAACCTCACTTCTTTATCCCAGAAATGCTTTAAACCTCCGAAACATAAACCATTTAAATCACTGTACATCAAATGCTTTCTTCCAGTGCCTCAGTGCACACGGTTTGGCATAACATGCCACTTGTAATTTGAAACATCAAACACAACCACTTGCCAATGTTCACTTTAAAACTCACTGCGGTCCAGATTGACATTTGAAACCCCTCATTGGTGATTAAGGGGCCATAAAAGTCATAAAACACAAGTTATTACACTGTGCTGTCCATGCTCGGCCAATCAGAGCCCAGTATTTGACCTCCTGTCAACCAATCAGAATGGTTCGCAATCCACAATTGCATGTCAGAATTACAGTGCCAGCTTCATTTCAATAATTCATTGATAAAATGTCTATCACAAATCTTAATTAGATATTGGAAGGAAATCCCTTGTGACATTAATTAAACATTAATGATTAACAAAAAACAAGTATTGTGGCAAGTACTGTATAGTTAACAAACAAAGATCCCCAAATAAATTGAGTGGTTAATTGAATGCATTATTGTCGTATAAAAATAATTTTGATACTTTAATTGTTTCCATTAATGTTTTGTATTTATAAATTTTCTATTAATTTTTGATTCCTAATATTTATTAAATATTATACAAGTTGTTTATCCATGCAACTCATTTTTCAACAATTCAATATTGCATAAATCATTACTGTAAACATACTAGTTGTGTATTTTGTATATTATGCCTATTACAGTGCCAAAATGCACAAAAAAATGAAAATAAATTCAATATCAAACTCACAAAAGAATGTCCATACTGGCAAAAAACACATTTAATATCCATACATTTTCCTCTAAATATCCATTCTGAATCAAAATTCCCTCCAAATGGACATTAAACATTTTAGACTAATGCCAACCCTGATAAAATTTCATATCAGATGGTCAAAATCTAATCTTTACAACCTGATGGTGTTTTACAATCTAACACTTGTCAAAAACATAGAAAACCATAGAGATTTTAACCTGATAATGTCACAACAACAATATTTACATTACTTAATTAGCCATTTGATTGATGTATAGCCTATTGTTTGAACTGGACATTTAAGAAAAGAATTAATATTTTAATTGCACATAAAAATGCTGAGATTTTATCTTGGTTAAATGCTTTTTTTATTCTTTGTCCCACTTGTTTGTTTTTCTTAACTTTCCACTGAATAACTGGGCATTTAACATCATGTATTTTATCAATAAGTGAATGTTGAATAAAAGAATGTACAAACACTTTAGCTCAATTTAGCACACACAATGAATAAATTTGGAATTGATAAATAAATTTAATGAATATACTTATTCAGATTAAAAAAATTAACACATGTTTACATTTGAAAATAAAAGAATAAATGACACTTTACCATATGAGTATATCTTTGACAGGCAAGTGAATAATTTGTTTGTAAATTTCAAAAAATAAAATAAAGTCAAGTCAAGCTTACGACACTAATGTACATTAGACCACTTGCCTGTCACATTTGGACATCCTTTGTTCTTGTCACAATTAAACTGACCTGAAAACAGTTGTGAACCAGTAATTTGGGCATGTAGAACCTACCCCTTTCATGTTGTTTAGGTTGTGTCAATTACATGTACCTTAACAGTGGACAGTTAGCAAAATTTATTGCTCCAAACAGCACTGAATGTTGTTTATTTTAATGATACCTTTTTTCCAATACAAAAGTCCTACATTGTTAATATATGTCATACTGATTTGGATGTGACTAACAAACGCCCATCAAAGATTACATTAACCCTTTGAGCGCTGGAACCGAATTTTAAAGGCCTTTGCAAACAGTTTGGAACCAGATGAGACGCCACAGAACGTGGCGTCTCATCAGGATCCAAACTGTTTGCTATTCTGATAGTGGACTTTGAAATAAAAGTGAAGAAAATGATGATTTTAGAAATTCAGCAGACGACATTTTAGCAGATGACAAATGTCCCAGCATGCAAAGGGTTAAAAGCCTCCCTCCACAAAGAGTTATAAAACGAAACCAACTTTGCTTTGTTTATTATTGACAACTTTATGAACCAAAATACAAAGATTGCAATACAATATAAACGAATTAAAATTGGTAAAAAAATAACCATTTTGAATTTATTAATCATAAAGTATCTATACACGTGATAACGCTTCATAAAGTATTACATTTCCTTCGCACATTTCTTACAAAATTTTTAGTTTTCAGTGATATAAACGTCATTTTATTTCACGAGGTCTGATGCCATTTATTATGCATTAAATCATTTTCAGTGGACTAGGGCAAAATAATTTGTTTAGTGACTTTTTAATTTAATCACTGAGCTTCCCAAGAAATGTGACCAAATGTGACCATATCAATACGTCTATTATTATAAAGGGTTATTTATGATTGCACTGGCTGCAATAATTTAGGGAAAGGTCACATATAACTTTTTGAATAGATGAACACCATTGGATGAACAGTTAAGGGACCTGCATGATGAATGAAAAATATTTGTAATATCTTTTTCATATATGGTAATTATTCAAAATACAAATAATAATAAAAAATTGTATAAAGCTTTTCAATACTATTTTGGGAAATACTTGTTTTACTTACATAGCATTCAAAGTATGCTCTTTAAAATATCTAGGGGCTGAACGGCCAACAGGTAGCCGTTAAGATTTCAACCCCAAATTAGGATCCAGGTTTTGAAACCCTGCGGCACCAAATGCAAACAATTGTATTCAACTTTTTTTCTTGATATTTTAAATATGTAAGATTATTAAAAATACGATAGTTTTGTTAATAAATTTAAATAAATTTAAGGGCATTTTAAAAAATATGAAAATCTGCAAACATGCACGCAAGTCCCTTAAATGACCCTTAATCAGTCTTCATTTGGCAAGCAGATTTAAACCAAGAATAAACATGGTATCAGGAAATGCTTTTTCATTACATGGATTTATTTCGCAATTCCTAAGCCAACTCAGAACCAGAATATCAATGAGAACATCATGTCATTTGAAATGAGTTTGCAAGACCTCGATTCTCAGGTTACCTGTTTCGGCGAGTCTTAAATAGTTCCAAACATTCTGTTCAATCCATTATTATGCATCAGTCTTCAAATCTATATATTTGAATTTTTCAAGGTTAATTTAGTTAAATTTATGAGCTGCGTATAATTTAAGAAACTCATACAGTTGTGGATGAGCAGGGGCAAGTTATAAAAGAATGGTCATTAAATGCATTGGGTTAAAAGTGGGTGGGGCAATGTCAGGTATTAAACCTGTTGGTGACACATGGGGTATTGTTCACCAAAAAACTCCTTGCTGAAGTAAATGAGGCAGACATTTTAATGTGACAAATGTGTAATCAAGTAAGAACTTTTGACAACTAGAGATGAATAAATTACGATTGAAGGTTTCTTTAAAAGGATTTTAAAATTGTTCAAAATCAAACCCCATACTTTATGATGCATCCTTGATAATGAAAGTTTGAGATCTGTCTTTCTTATTCCAGCAATTTGTTAAGCATGTTAAGTCTGAGGCACAAAAAGAATATTTGAAAGCATTAAATGTCAGAAGCCTATATAACTTTCGAATTATAACAGCAAACCTTACAGTAACACATGGTGGTCCATTAAAAGTGAGCAAAATCTGTCAGCATTTTAAAGCACTTATGAGTTAAAAGACAGTTTAAACAATGTATCAAAATCTGAACATAAGCGATTATCACCAAATGGATTTACTTTAATTTTTAGAAAAACCCAAAGATTCATGTATCAAGTTAATTAAGTATGATGGATCATTTAATTGCTTCTGGTTCATTATCATACTGCAACATGATTCTGGACTTGCAAGTTCAACCCAAACTTAGATGTTGAACCAAATCATATTCCTTACCTTATAAACTCAATATATTAGTAATAATGAAACTCCAGAAAAATTATGAGAGTAATCTTGCTTACGTATTATGATTAAAAGATATAGGAAATTAATCATACAAAAAACTTGTTAAATGCTTAAGCTGGGATCACCTGACCATGGAAGTCAATGTAAAGCATTGGGTGTTAAAACCGGTTTGATGGCACAATGCATTTGAATACCTTAGAAGTTCTTGGCCAAGAACTCAAAGATGAAGATAAACTGAACAGTGAGAAAATTCAAAGGCCATAAATTTGCCTCGAATATATGCTTTGAAGGGCAAACATATTTCCAAACTTAAATATACAAAAAAAGCATTAAAAAAGGTCTGTTAAAGCACCAAACAAACTGACCTAATATTTAGTGTTTGCATACCGTGCCAACCTTACCAGCAACATCTTTGATTTTAAGGGGGATATAAACAATTATAAGTTTAATGGTTTAACACAAACCCTGAAGAACTCCAAGGTAAAAATGGTTGTTGTTCACAGTTGCTAATGGAATCATGGGTGTATGAAAAACAGAGAAATCAGGTGACATTAAATAATTTACCAGAAATAAAACCAGAAAAGGTATTAGTAAAGACCTCACTTTACACATCAGCAGGAAGCTCTTCATTAGGGAGACAGCTGCAGGCTAACATCCACCACAAAGGGCGGCAGTTTCCATCTGCAGACTTTATCAAAGTCTGGGAGAAATATTGATCATCAGAGACCTTGGCTAGGAAAGAATGTGCTATCAAAATGTACAATTTGTTTGTTTCTTTCAGTAATTTGCTTCATATAAGAGCATCACATTTTGTTTGTTTTGCACAATACTAGAGCTTTGAACTGCATCTGTTTAAATTCATAGCAAATTGTGCTATCAAAATGTACAAGTAAAACAATGTTTGCTTTTTATAGTAATTCGCTTTGTGTAAGAGCATCGCATTTTGTTTGTTTTGCACAATACCAGAGCTTTGAAATGTTTTGTATTTCATAGCAAATTTCAATATTAAGAATAACAATTTACTTAGACAATAAAATAAAAGTTTTGCTTACAAACTTGATAAAACATTCAACTTATTTCAACTTGTTTCAACTGTTTATAAATACACATGCATATCAAATTTCGTCAAGAGCAACAAGCAGACACAACACAAAATTAAGCAGATCACCATCGCCACATGCATGGAGCACTTCCCCACCCACCAGATGCCAGTGGTTGAATTATGGGTAATATTTGCATAATTGGGTAGCAGGAAGGAGCCAATTACGTGCTGAATGCTGGAGTCACTGGAGGAAGGGCATGTGTTAAACTGCCAAAAACACAACAAGGAAACAGTTTTTCAAAAGCAGGAAACTTAAAATTTAATAATAATGATTCATTAAAAATAATATTAACCATACATGCCATAAATGTTCAGACCGATTCCGGGACATTGTGCTCAATTTTCCGGGACTTTTGCCGATTTTCCGGGACAAGTATACATATAGCAATATATGTAGACATATGTGCATTTTTGGTACGCATTTTTTCGCGATATCCAATTAGTTAAATTACTCATGTAACTTACCTGGAATAAACAAATTTAACATCCATAAGATCAATGCACAAAAAATCGTCATTAAAACAAGAAGAATAAATTAGAATTAACATCGTAAATTGCTAAGTCCGAAAGTCTTAAAACGTGGCTGTAGCACGGGTGATGAATGAAAACGTTGCCATGGGTGGCACGCGCGGTGTAAGCTATGATGTCAAACTGTTATAACTAACATTGTAGGCGACTAGGCGCTTAGCATAAGGGCGTGTTGTTTGTCGCATTATGAGTGTGAATGAATTAAGACACTGTGAAGGCGCGAAAATCCAAGTGAAACTGGATTTATTTAAGAAGGTGCATCGCGTTATCTGTTAAAACTACACAGCCATCAAATTTCAGCAAGTCAATTCCCAACGAATAAACCCCTTTTGTTTGACTGTGATTGACTGTGATTGCGAGACAATCGACAAGATAACAGGACCCCCCGTTAATTGATCGATTTTGACACGTAGCGTAATTGCCTAATCGGACAGGCAATACCTTGGAGACGACGCAATATTACTGGCAAGCACAGATATGCATGCTGAGATAAGGAACATACAGGTTTTAATAAAATCCGGGACATTTGACAGATATCCGGGACTGCGGGAAAGGGTATGCATTTCCCGGACTTTCACATTGTCTTATGATGGTTTTCATAAGTGCCATGTTATTTTTAGATCCATCAATATATGGCAAAGTTATGGCAGAAACAATCTTTTTCTGACAGATTTCTGGACACTTGAACAGACACACAGACGGACAGTGTGGCTGCGTTATGCTGCCTTCTGCAAACGAGGGCATAAAAAGATACAAAGTAAAAGTTTTATGGAACAATTGTAAAGTCCTTGAAGTAAATACAAGAATATTATATGAAAATCAATGATATTTTTGATAATTGGAATTGTCTAATGTAAGTGGGCTTTAAAAATGCAGTTGATTATAAATAATGGCCTTAAATTTCATGCAATAATCCTTGGCATTTCACGAAACTGAAGGGACTAAAAGGTTTGCAATTAAAGGTCAGTTAACTCAAATGTACTAGAGGAATTTAATATAATTTATCAGTATGCATCAGTAGCATTATTGATCATACACATCGGTATTTAAAGGGAGACTGTACGATTTTGTCAAATATTTATGAATTTATATAAAATGTGTAAAAAACTTGTTATACATATATTTCAATATAAATTAAAATAAAAGTTAAGAAGAAAATATGTCGAAAAATGCGAAATAAGCCAGATGTTTAATTCTGAAATCGAAAAGGGCTTCCAGCCTAATTTGCCAGCATATATATCATGCATGTACAATGTGAATCTAGATTTAGTTTAAGTGCAGATTCATTCATACAACACAAAGACACAATTTTGTTTCCTAGCAAATACGAGTAAAAGTGTCGGCATCGGCTTTACCCAGCGCTACATTGTCTTTGCTGCATTTTATGAAATTCGTCTTCAATGTATAATTTTTCTTGCCTATTTTTTATTATTGCAACATATTTTTATCAATTTATTACAATTTAACACATATGAAAATCGTACAGTCTCCCTTTAACAATCCAGAAAATTTACTGTTCCATTTGAATGCTGTGGCAAATAATGTACATTTTTGAACTGTCATGGGATTTACCACTGACATTTTGTAACAGTAAGACTTTGTCTTTGAAGGTTTTTTTAAAAAGACGTCATATATTTTAATAAAAGCTTGAATGCCATATATTTTATTCAGCATGAAATAAGAGTCATGTACGTACATGTCAGTAGCTAAAAAATTTTTTATGAAAGTTTCTGTTACATGCATCTCATCAGCAGTAAAACAAAAAGTAGTTTGTTTCCACTAATCTGACGGACCATTGTTTTTTACATCTAGCCTTATTTTGCGAATTTGTATTCCAGGTTGACCACTGCAAAATGATATTCATGAAATCATGAATTTTTCATACTTTCAAGAATTGTTCATGAACTCTTCTTCATTAATTCTTAAGACTTTCTTAACGTCACTTAATGAAGTTTTCTTCAAATTTTCCAATTCATGAAGATATCAAGAATATATCAAGGATTCCCAAAATTCATGAATTATTCATAAAATGTTTTAAGAATAAATGAAGAATATTTTTTGAATTTAATATTCTTAAACCACCCATGAACTATTCATTAATTATTTTATGAATGTTTTACCGTAAATACGCAAATATAATACGCCCTCATGTTTAATACGCACCCCCGAGTTTGGTCAAAATTTATCTGTAAAAATTGAAAATCCGAGTAAAATACGCACTAAAAAAATTGGTGTCCAAATCGGCCTTGACGCTGTCATTTCCAAAAAAATGTGTTCACACATGTTAATCTATGAAATATTTAATTGTCTTTCGTGTTTTATTTCAGATAGAAGATTCCTGTTTAAAGTGATCGCTGTCATTTGTTCTCTCCAATGTTAAATGTCTTTATATATTTTCTCCATTAAGTTAATTTAAGCGTATTATTTTAAACAATAATGACTTTTAGAGCAACACTGGTAATTATTGACCATATCGGCAAGCTGTTGCATTCGCACATTTGTATCTCTTTTGTCAAAACATTGCAGTCTAACACTGCTGATCATGTTTTCACAATAACCAAAATTTAATCCAGTCTTGATCAAATTTTCCGGTAAATCAGTACACAGTACATTATCTGTTTCAATAATAAACTACCTAAAAGAGAGTAACCTCAAAGATACAGCATTCTCTTCGCTACAAAGTTTTCCTTCGACAATGTATACACCCATGCTAAGTTTCGCGCGCTTTAAGACAAAGACTTGAAAATACATGAGAAATAGATGTTGCTAGCGTAAGCGTCTGGTAAGCAATAAAATGGGAAAAATCATTACACACACTCTTTACATGCGTATGGCGTGACGTTGTACATTGCCGAATAGTTTTCACACGCTTTTGTCGGGGCAAAGGAAACGCTTGTGGACATTTTATTTAAAGCCATGACAATTACCGTAAACACAGTTGCCCCCTTTGATGTAATGGTGTAGTTCAAAATAGCTGACACGCAGCGAATAACAACGATTAAGTTAAAAAGTTTCACAGGAAATATTTTGTTCTGCTCAACATTCGTATATTATACGCACCCCCTACTTGAAGAAAAATTCGGCAGGTAAAAAAGTGCGTATTATATTCGCGTATTAAAGGTATGAATATTTTTTTAATTTAAGATTCTTTAACCACCCATGAATTATTCATAAAATGTTTTAAGAATAAATGAAGAATATTTTTGGAATTTAGTATTCTTAAACCACCAATGACCTATTCATAAATTATTTTATGAATGTTTTATGAATATTTTTTTAATTTAAGATTCTTAAACCATCCATGAACTATTCATCAATTATTTTATGAATGTTTGAAGTCAGGTATTTTTGTCAGAATTAAGGAAACAATTGCGCCAATATTACTTGGAATAAATATTATCGTACATCAGGCCAAAATCAAACTTGACCCTGCATATCATAACTATATATGTAATATCCCAGGCGAAACGATGACCATGGTAGACCATGGTCACCATGGTTTTTGATGGTGTACCATGGTATTTGATTGTCAGCCATCAAAAACTGTGGTGGAACATGATCAGGAACATGGTTGACCATGGTCACAAAAAACATGGACCATGGTCGGCAATGGTGACCATGGTCAACCATGGTTGGCAATGGTGACAAAAGACAGACCATGGTTGGACATGGTCACACAAAAAAATGGACCATGGTCGGCAATGGTTACCATGGTCAACCATGGTCGGCAATGGTGACAAAAGACAGACCATGGTTGGACATGGTCATTGCTGTTTTTACAAAGGAAGAATATTGTGTGCACAGGAAGTTGAAATGGGCAAGCTGAATGAAGACACATGGTTTATGTTACATTTGGAAATGTAAGTCTTTAATAAATTACCGGCTAAACTGATCAGCCATTGGTTCCATTTTAACTTCTTTGGCACTGTGTTCACCTATGTTTCCCAATTTTTGCTACATTGTATCTCTTTTTCCTCTGCTTTATGAATATTTTTGTCATCAACATAATCAGAAGCATAACCAATCATTTCATACTCATTAACTGTTCGCCAACATGTCGATGAAGTGTCAGCAATTNTTTTTACTTCATGAATACTTCATGAATATTAGGTGTGTAAACTTCTTGAACTCTTCATGAATTAACTCTTCATGTGCATTAAGTATGCATGATATGATGAAGATTTGATGCATTTTCTACTTCATGAATAGTTCATGAACTGTGTTTTATGATCTTTTCATGAATAAGTCTCATTTTCACTTCACATATATGTTTCTCATGAAGTCTTCATGAAGAACCTTCATAAATGGTTCATGAAGACAATGCGAATACTTCATGAAGTATTCTTAAACATTTCGCAGGGGGAGTTATTGATCATCAATTTACTAAATAACTATAAAGTTTGAGGTCATTTTTGCTACATTGGATCATATTCACTAAATTAACTCCAAATGAACTAAAAATGCTGAAGAAATTATGTTAAAAAGAGTTTAAGAAGATTTCTGCATGTCATTTTATATTCTTATTAAATTGAGTTGTGTTAAAAACGTTAACAAATAATATAGTTAAGACAAAACCTACCAACCATATTTTTTTGGCGATGTAAGTAAAAACAAGACGGCCAAGATGGCCCTTGTTCGCTCACCTGAAGAGTCGGTTCATAGAATTAATAATTTCTTTATCAACTTGATAACTTATATAGTTCATATCAATAAATTAAGTTACACAAGTGGTCAAAAATTGAAGGTCATCAAAGGGCATAAATTCATTTTTAGGAATTGAGTTAAATTATATATAATCCCAACCCAGATTCAATCAAGATAAACATTTTGACTAAATTTCATAAAGATCTGACAAACTGTGACCTCTATCGTCTACAGGAAGTTTTACTATAATTTGACCAGATGACCTACTTTATGACCTCAGATGATCCATATACAATTGCAAGCCAGATTTCATCAATTAACACATTCTGACAAAATTTCATTAAGACATGATGAAACTGTGACCTCTTTCATCTACAAAAGGTTTTACTTGAATTGGCCTGGTGACCTAATTTTTGACCCCAGATGACCCATATACGATCCAAAATGAGATATTATCAAGATAAACATTCTGACTTATTTCATTAAGATCAGATGAAAACTATGACCTCTATTGTCTACACAAGGTTTTTCTATGATTTGACCTAGTGGCCTAGTTTCTGACCCCAGATGACCCAAAGACAATCCCAATCAAGATTTCATCAAGATAAACATTCTGACAAAGTTTCATAAAGATCTGATGGAAATTGTGACCTCTATTGTCTACACAAGGTTTGTCTATGATTTGACCTAGTGACCTAGTTTTTGACCCCAGTTGACCCAAATACAATCCCAACCCAGATTTTTATCAAGATTAACATTTTGGCCAAATTTTATTAAGATTGGATGAAAACTGTGACCTCTACTGTCTACACAAGGTTTTTTTAAACTTTGACCTAGTGACCTAGTTTTTTAACCTAGATGACCCAAATTCGATCCCAACCCAGATTTTAACAATACAAACATTCTGACCATATTTTTTTAAGATCTGATGAAAACTGTGACCTCTATTGTGTACACAAGGTTTTTCTATGATTTGACCTAGTTTCTTACCCCGGATGACCCAAATACAATCCCAATCCAGATTTCATCGAGATAAACATTCTGACTTAATTTCATCAAGATTGGATGAAAACTGTGACCTCTACTGTCTACAAAAACAAATTGTTGACGGACGCTTGCACGCACGCACGGACGCCGGACATCACACGATCACATAAGCTAACCATGTCACTTCGTTACAGGTGAGCTAAAGAACTCTTTTTTAGGGGGGGGATGGGGTTCAGCTAGACCGAATGCACTTCACAAAGAATATTGTTTGTTTACCAAAACAATTGGTGCATAGAATGGCCAGTATGGCTTTGAAGTTGTCAGGCCCATAAAGTATTCAACCAATGCCCAGACTTTTTTCTCCAGAACATCAGAAGACCTTTGTTCCCATAAGAAAATAAACTATTCAGTGGATGTTGATGATTCCACAAATTAAGATCTGATAATGACAAAAGCAAGATGTGCTGAATTCAATTTTTAAGATTTTTTATTCTTTGTTGATTGCATTCCTTCGAAAACATTAAATGCCATGTCAGTATAATAATGCTATACTAAGACGGTGTCAATGAAAATGATAAAGGATAATTATGTTGCATTATTTGCTACATCTACAATGCAGAAGAAAAGTAGCATGAGAAGGAGTTAAGGGCCCTGATAAGTAAACCTCCCAGAGAACTATAATTGTTTTAACAACCAACACAAATCAGCTAGATTATTTTCTTATAGTTTGCCTGGAAAAGTCACTAAAGCACAATCTTATCTTACTGAATCAAAGATCTGATATACCCCTCACACAATATAGTTAGGGCATCAAAATAAACATTCCAATAATAAAGTTGTATACATGTAATAAAACATACATTTACAAGAAATACTCAAATATTTGTTTTCACAAATATCAAATTTTTGCCTTATTCAATAATATAAGGTCATTCATAAATTATTTTTAGTTTATAACCCACCATTCTCTGCATTGCACAATATTATATATTTTTTGCAATACTACATACGTGTTAAGACAATTAAACTAACAAAAGCAACACAAAAAAACAGAAAATCATGAAAAATCACACATGACAGGTCATAAAAACTTGAAAAGCAATTAAAATGTGCCATCACAGTGTCAGGTAGTGTGCTGGGGAGGAAGACTGGGTGAGTAGAGGTGACATTTCTCACAATAAAATGTGCAAGCTCAGCAATAAAACCAGGTGTCAATCAGTCACTGTGTGATAGGTAGGAATGCCTGCTGTAGGCTAGGGGTGGTTCTAAAAACGCTTCCTATTTTGAATACAAAATAAAGCTTTCCAATGACTCGGATTATTTGATTGCGCACTATTAATGGTGGCCATTTTGGTCCAATTTGCTAGTTTTCTTTGCTTGAAAGATTTTTTTTATCCAATTAGGCATTAAAAAATGTGGTTCGCGTTATGCATCATAGCGCGCTTTATGTGGATTTCTTCGGTAAGGTGATCATCATCAGCAGCAACAAGCTCGGCAACAACTTAAGTTAAACTTTAAACATTATAGTTAAACCCTTTGAGCGCTGGAACCGAATTTTGAAGGCCTTTGCAAACAGTTTGGATCCAGATGAGACGCCACAGAAAATGGCGTCTCATCAGGATCCAAACTGTTTGATATTCTGATACTATTCTTTGAAAAGAAAATGCTTATTTTAGAAATTCAGCAGACAACATTTTAGCAGACGACAAATTTCCCAGCATGCAAAGGATTAGTTCAGTAAGTACAAACAATCATCGACATCAATCTACATCAATATTTTGCAAGAGCTTTTGTACAAGCAATCACCATCAATATTTTGCAAGGCTCAGCTTTTGTACAAGCAATCACCACCATCAATATTTTGCAAGAGCTATTGTACAAGCACACACCATCATCACCATTTTGCAAGACCTTTTTTTCGTTTTTTTCGTATTTTAGCATGCAAGGGCTTAAAGAAATTAACCATGTCACAAGAAAGAATTATTTAAGGGGCAAATGAAGAAGACAAAATAACTAAATTCAGTGGTCAATGCTAATCATTTGCATAAATTTATCTTTAGAAGGATAATTCACGATGCCAAATTATGCATTACATTCTAAAAACATGACATTTCTTAAATTAATCACCATTATCACTATTGTCACGTTTAAGAAATGGACAAAACATTTATAAATGTAGTTAATTGTCACTTGAAGCTGCTGCAATTAACTGACAATTAAAATGTGGCAATAAAACACTGCCAGCAGTCAAAAATGGACAGGGGTGGGGCAGCAATATTAGGGGTCAGGGCTTGTATAACTGTATATTGATGGGGAGTCGGCAGTGGCAGTTTAATGACTTGGACAACTACATGATGTGAGATGAGGAAACTAAACAGCTAATCAATTATGTATTACTTGACATTATTGGTCAGTGTGTCCTTGACATGCGTGAAAGAACTCAATTTATCTGCATGTCCAACCAAGTATTTGAATCACTGTTAGAGTAAAAGGGTATTATTGCTGTAACTAACAATATGAAGTTATGTAACAGCAGGGTATGCATTAATTATATAAATACTTATTAAATACTTTTATCTTGTCATTATATTTTCATTATAACCATGTTACCCATGCCAAAGACAAAAATAATCCAGACGACATGAGGTTTGCACAGGCGAAAGTGACATATAATTATGATTTTCATTCCTTTTATTTGTGCTGTTAAGCGAACCATAATAACCAGTATATTCATATCAAAACAAAAGCACCATGAAATAGTTTTTCATTTCCTTAAGGTAATTTGTTTTCCAAAAAAGAATAACGGTAATACAGTTTTTAAATTGCTATCTTTATGTACATTAGAAAATGCATCCTGTGTGGGCAGTCAACATTAAAGGTATCTTTTAATGAGTATCCTACAGGTCTCTTTGATAACAAACGCAGCACATCTTCAAATACTGCGGAATAAATGACTTTTATCAAAGGCATGGACACAGGGCATAATTTAGTCTTTTCTGTGCGTTGAAGCAAATTGCATTCTGTGTACTCTCTGCAATTAATATCCATGAAGTGTAACTATAGACTGAAAATCATTACAGCTCCAGATACAGTAATACCATTATGAGCAAAAATAGACATGATTCCAGTCAGATCTGTGGCAGATCATGATGTGTCCTCGAGTCACTAAAGTTCATAATTCATCCCAATGGTGCAAAAAGGTACCATGTGCTATTGAAATTTAATGTCACATGGTACCTTTTTGCACCAATGGGAAGAGATGTCATCATGATAATTCAAGCATCTGGTATTACAGGTTTACGTATTCTCACTTATTACTTATAATATGAATTATTTCTTGGGAAGGAATGTAGTGAAATGTTTGATTTGATTAAAATAACAATGTTTTACATCAATAGCTTATCATATATATATGAACAACTTCTGTATCCTAGTGTACTTGCAGTAAATACGGGGATAATGTCTTTAATATATGACATACCGTAATTCAGGTTTCCCAATTTAATTTTTATTGATTTAAATATATGTATTTTTTTGTGTTGATAAAAAAAGAAGGCAAATTTAATGCATGTGAATCTTGGACACACCTTCACTGCTTTAATATAGCATTAAAATTTGTTGCAAAAAAATGGTCGGACAATTTTTCACTGCTAAATATCTTGTGTAAATAATATAGGCCCCACCATGATATAAATATCTTGGAAGAAATATAGTCTTTTATAATATTTAGTTAACAAAACATAAATTTACATACATATTTCCAACATTTTCTGCAGTACATTTTCTAGATTGCCAATTTTCTATTAAATAAATACCTTGAATTGATATCCCCTACCAATTTCAAAATTTTGTGACAGACAAAATGATGGACGGACAACGCCAATTCTATATCCATCCACCTTTGGCGGGGGGATAAAAACAAATGATTTCACATGTATCTCCTATACCACTCACCAGTCTGCCTCCCAACACTCAAGGCAATATTTCTATAAAAAAAATACGGCTCGTCTGATTGCATTACGAAGCTGCAACTTTAGTGCAACCCTCATACAACCCAAGTCGCAAGTCGGGCGCAACTTCACTGGATACACTGAGACATGCAGCACGAAAAAGCAAAAGCAGACACATAATTGAATCATGCCTCTGTATGTCAAAGGTAACCTAAATGTTTCCCGTCTATAATATGCAATAATTCATTCTAAACTTGGAACAAAATTGCCTCTCAAGGGGACCTTTAACTCAACTGAACTGATATTCCGCTGCAAACTAGAATACACTGAGACATGCAGCATATGTCATGGCAAAAGCAGACCTATAATTGAATCATGCCTCTGTATGTCAAAGGTAATCTAAATGTTTCGCACCTATATTATGCAATAATTCAGTCTAAACTTGGTACAAAATTCCGTCTCAAGGGACCTTACGCAAGGGAACTGATACTGCATGTTTTATTGCACAATACACTCAGCCCTTTACAGCTCCTCTGCGGAAACTGTCACAACAAAACATCGAAGGCGTAACTACTGCTATTAAATTGTTCCACCGAGTGTAATATACAATAATGTCTATATTAAATAAATGAGAGCTGCATTCAGGCAAGCCGGAAGTTATATTGCATTAGGTCATTCAATGTTGATTGGCTGGAAATGTACAACACAGTGTATCAATTATTTATTATTTTAGTCAGAAGTAAATGCCAACCTTTCTTTTCTGTAAAAGCAATATTTTGTTTTTATTTGTAAACGTTTATGATTCTATTGAAAAGAACATCATGTGATTTTAAATACATATATTATTTTATAGGAATACAAAATAAATTAACTGACATGTGGCCAAATGAAATAATTGAAATACTTTGGAAAGCGAAATGATTTAAACTGAGCTTCTTTTTAGAACAAGTATACTTCACGGCCAGAAAGTGCCTAATGATATTTTTTTATGATGATCAAATAGTTATTGTCTGATAAATCCTCCAACAGAAATATACCATAGTGTTAAATACTATTGTCACAACAGTAACTGGATTTCACATAATGAGAAACCACAAACCGAATTTCTCAGAAATAATTTAGTGTCATCGTTAAGCCCTGTGTCATATATAAACTGAAGTGGACAGAGAGTCTCCAAATGCAATTGCTAAATGACATAAAAATAAATGACAGGGCGCACAATATAGCTGACCTCTATCTGAAATTTTAAATAAACTCTGGCAGTCTGAATTAATGGGAAAGTATTTTTAGTTTCTTTGCTATTTTTTCAGTAATTGGTGTTTGTGTGTAATAAAATGAATGCCATCGTTTTTGTTAGTTAGAGCAGAACATAAACACAGAAATAAAATAACCGTTAAAAAAGTTTAGTGATGATGATAATGAAAACAAAACAAACTAAAATATTTACAAAGAATAATTAGTAAGTTATGTGTTTGACATTTGGCAAAACTTGTCGATCCCCTAATGGCTATGACCTCAAATATCTTAAAATTTTATAAAAAGCTGCATTGTTACTAAAATGCTACATTTAACACACACACAATTTGCACAACAAGCTTGCAATTGTTTAAGCTAAAATTTGCATAGCTGCAACTATTCTATCCAACCAGTTTTAGACATTTTCTCGACTTTCTTAATAAATAAACAGGCACTCATATTAAAAATACACACAAACCAACATAGGCCAAGATTCTGTTATTAACTGAGAGGAAAGCACACCATAAAAAAGATGCAACCTTGGCCTCCGGTCATCACATCTATTGACATGGACATAGAGACCAAATAAAACACTTGTTCGGTAATCAGATCTACACACATCAATTTCGCATACACAGAATCGTGTCTGGAAACGGAATTTGTCTGCGGCCTGGAAATAACACAATAGAAGTGGAGAAACTGCTATATATATCTTTGTGTAACTTGTTTGACATTGCTATACAATCTAATGCTATGTATTTTAAGCTGATGGGGGTGGACTTTTATGACATGTCTCTTCGGTTTCCAGAATAACAACTACTTCTGCAGCCATATTATATGGGATGGCTGTTAAAGCTAAGCATTTTGAAGGTTAATGGCAGACATAGGACTCATTTTCTCAGCTACTGAAGTAGGAGTGTGCATTTGACTGCTTTTGACTCTTGTTAAAGCTTGATACCTAAAGATTTGGAAGTTCAGAGGACCCTGTTGGCGTAAGGCAAGTGTTTGAAGCCAGCCTTACCATGTCTGGAACTATAAGGCATCCAGGAGAGGAAATGCCAAACTCTGTTCCATTGAGACATTGCATGGTCACCTGTATGTCTCATAAGACTTATTTGAAGCATCTCAAATTGCTTTAGTTTATTCACCTTTTCCCACTTAAAAGCAAAGTGAAAATGGCTATGTGCAAACAGCATAAAACCAGAACAGCTGACGAGTAACTCGATGTCTGTTCAGGTTTTATGCTGTACAGTTTTTGTTGGTCATCAGTATCTAAGGGTTGGAAATGAACCCTTTATAAAACTTGAATCTAGTAATACAGGTCTTTGATTAAATGTAATTTTATAAGCAAGTACAAACACATCAAAATACGTTTCTAAGTGGTAAAGGGTTAATCAGATCCTAAGGATATAGAGAATATAATGTGGGTTTAGAATAAAGATCAAGTTTATCATGCAAGGCTAAGAAACATTGTAGCCCAAGGTTTACCGAGCATGAAAAACTTGATCTTTATGCTAAACCCACACAATATCCTATTTATCTATTTATCCTATTTGTCTGCCATTTTTCTATGGACTTTTGGCAAAAAAATACTTTGAGAAGCAGTGCTGCATCGTGAGGCCATACACATACCACTTGGTGGCAGCATTGTACAGCCGGATCGCACTGGAAAGGTATCAAAGTCCATAAAACACACACAAATCTCAAGTCATGAGAAATTAATTGTGTATTAATTGTCTTCACACAGGCAATTAACTCCAGAAATGATAACGCTCCCACAGTATTCCAAATTGGATTATGAGGTAATACACGTACTATAAAACCAGAATGAAACTGTGAGTAACCCCAAAATAATTGGGCATTAACTTATTGTAAAACTTGCAACAAGCATGCAGTTGAAGTGCGACTTATGCAACTCACAAAGTTCTCAATAATATCTCCCAAAAAAACAATAGACTTTCATAGGCCTATGAAAAAGCACTATGCAATTCTAAGATTAATGGGAATCTTTTTTTTGTAAAGCAAAATATAGTAAAATAATAATTCAAATGTTTAATCAATCACGATAGTTAGCAGAGAACAGTGTACAAACAAGTAGAATTGGAATGCAAATTTGTGGTTGTTTTATAGTTTACAAACATTATTATTACACAATATTTTCTTCCTATCAATCCAGAAAATAAAGAATGGTAAAATCCTTTTATTTTCACAACAAAATTCCATCGGATTACCTCACTTTTACAACACACAAGTGTTATACTACATGCCATTGAGGTGGTAAATTTCTGTGGGTTAAACAAATCAGATACAAATTATTGAAGTATTTTGAGACCAAACTCTCATGGACCCAGTTGCAATATGACTAACTGCAGCATTGCCAGACTGGTAGATGCATAAAGTATTAAGTTTCCTTGATTTTTGCTCCATTTGGAAGCATAATCCCAGAACTTTTATTTTAATGGAAATTCTAAGCACAAGCTTGTTTTTTTTTATTCCATGACATTCTCTCAGTGTAATTTAAAAAATAAAACATTCCTTAAAGGCTTACACAAGTGGTCTTCCACAAGAATTATGTCAACCAGTGATTTAATATGACATCAATGTTTTATAAAAAAAATTACAACAAACTATTAATAAAATTGTAATATCAAAGTAACCTAAAATTGTGTGCGAGTTATTACTTGATAATAATTAGCCTTTTGAATGGACAAACACCCAATTCCTCTATAACATAACTAGT
Source organism: Dreissena rostriformis (assembly GCA_007657795.1). Classification (NCBI taxonomy): domain Eukaryota; kingdom Metazoa; phylum Mollusca; class Bivalvia; order Myida; family Dreissenidae; genus Dreissena; species Dreissena rostriformis. Next base: position 38,427 of record VMBQ01006963.1, read on the forward strand.
ATTTGCATTTTCTCTGAATTAGTAATAAAAGCAATTTCAACAACAGGTTATTGCTCTATTACAACGGAAAAAGTACAAAATGAAGAAACAGTACCTTTTTGGCAAGAACAACATGAAGTTCAAACACTTATATTTAAAATAGTTCACAGTAAATGTATCAAATCCTTCTCATTCAATAATCAAAGATTTCTTTCCCCGTTTTTAGTACTGGAAACGAAAGAATTAAAACCACCTTAAACAGCACTGACTAGGGCATTATACCACACAACTGAACAGTCACTTCACAGATTTGTAGATAATTAATGTTGATCTCAAACTTCTGAAAATGGACAATCCATTTAATTGCATTAAGCAAGGGCTCTTTTTCATTTCAGGACAGTAAATTTGGCCATTTAATTGTCAGCCTGACCACTGGCTAGCTGCATGAACTTGACCATTACCAAATAAGGCCATAAATCTACTGGTCACAATGGTCAAGGTGCACCTTTGTACTGGTGGATAATGGAGTTGTTTTATAGCTTCCATTACAACTAAGTTACAGCTATGAAAAACATCATTACATTTACGTTATGAAGTCAGGAATAAACTATTTCAGCTTGAATTAGATCTAACAGGTCACAATGGGAGAATAAACACACACGTACAAAAATAAACATGATATATAATAGCATTGACAAAGATGATTCAAACTACATATTTGCCAATAAATGGCTCCATTGGGGCAAAAAGGTACCATTTGACATTGAATTTAAATAGCACATGGTACCTTTTTGCATCAAGGAGGCAAAGTATTCTCCAACTATGTATAAGCAGTATGATAATGTATTATTATTTTCAATGTTCGTCTAAATGATCGAGTTCAATTTATCATTTTTGTCCCTTAAGGGCATGTTACAAATCTCTACATTAACATTATAAAACTGTTATCATTATTTGGAAATGATAATTACTCCGCCCAAAGGAATATATAGTTGACTTTTTTCACACTCATTTCGATACATAATTCAAATTTATTCGCTTAAAAATCGCACCTATCTTACCTACAGATTTAGGATGAATGCACGACCGATTACAGCTTTATAACCACTGTAAACAATTTATTTAAGTAACAAGAAGATAAAATAAAGCCAAGTATGAATTTTAGAAACCTGAAAATTCCTTAATAATATAATTATGAAATCGGACATGAGGAAAGGGCCATAACTCTGTTGTTTGAATAAGTTACCAGATAGCATGATTTATCATGTGATAGGTAATGGCATCAACTTCCCCGACTCAAAACCATGTTTAAACAACTGTAGAATGATTTGTTTTATTTAAGATTATAAGCTTTTAAGTAATTTACAATGTAGAAAAATCATGAGGCATCATATATTAAAGAAAAAGCGAATTTAAGCTCTGGCATAAGAAAAGTATGCAAGAATATATACATTTTAAGATGCCAGGTAACTCAGTAAGATTTGGGTTTTGGTATCACAAGAACAAAAGGGCCTTTAGGCCCTAGGTTTCTCACTTGAGACATGTAGGAAAAAATGTTAAGTCTGTATTTTTTTCTATTTTTGAAATAACTTTGTTGTTTTTTTTTAAATAAAAATACTCTGAATGACATATTTTTATATGGTCTGAGACAGTATTATAACTAATTAATGTTTTCAATATACATTTATACATAAAATAAACAAGCTAGCCCTAGGGTGGGGCTGATTTGAACAAACTTAATAGAGGACCACAATACAATGTCGCACATGAAATGTTAAACCCCTAACTCTTGCAATTTCAGAGAATACAATTTTCAAAAAATTTACTATTGCCGTTTCAGAAGATTTTAGATGTTATAATCACTATATAAAATATAAGGAAAACAAGTAACCCTTTTTATCAGGACGGGTCCAATTTTTTACCCCAAGAGCATGATTTGAACAAACTTGGTACAGGACTACCATGCGATGTGACACACCTGATATTTAATGACTTTTGGGGTTTCAGAGAAGATTTTTTTTATTGTTTACTATTTAAGTCTTTAAACATTTGGTCACCCCTGGGTGTGGCCAGTTTAGACCCCAGGGACATGGTTTGAACAAACTTTCTACAGGACCACCATACAATTTATCATGTCAAAAAACAAAAACTCCCGCTCTCGAGGTTTCAGAGAGGAAGATTTCATCACTATATAAAAATGTACATATAATGAAAAGAAGTTACAATAACCCCCAATAAATTATGAATTATTTTAACAAACTTTGTAGAGGACCACCATAACACGCTAAATATTAAAACCCTGACTATTGCAGTTTCGTTGAAGACGATTTTTAAGTTATTAACTATTTAAGTCTTTATTAATCAGGTGACCCCAGAGGTGTGGCCAGTTTTGATCTCAGGGATGTGATTCGAACAAACTTTAAGTAGAGGACCACAAGAAAATGTTTAACACCAAATATTAAACCACTGAACATTGTAGTTTCCGAGAACATTTTTTAAGTCTTCATTTTTGTAACTCTTTCTTTAGTTCCTGTGACAATCATGCGCAACTGATTGGCACGATTTGAACAACTTCGAAAGAGAGTCACCCAATGGTCATTCCTGTGAAGATTCATTAAAATCTGCCAAGCGCTTCAGGAGAAGAGGTTGGAAAACAGACCCACACAAAGGCGCACAACAAACAACATGGTATCCTAAAAGCTCCCCATGTTCGCTTTGTGCTCAGTTGAGCTAAAAACAAACCACATTATCCATATTTTGCATGACCTGAAAATAAAACCAAAACAGTCAATTTCAATAATGGATGAGGCATTCATAACAGGATTTTACTGATCATCAATTTCAAAATTAATACATTCATTAAAATTCTGTTTTTTTCATGAACTTTCTACTCAAATATTCTTATGGTAAGTGAGCTCATTATCAGGAATTAAACTTCATCAATCATTCTAACCCAGGGCAGTGAAAGCAATTACGACAGACTTTATACTGGTATTGTACATTGAGTCTTATTCAAAATGCTTGGACCTCATGGACACAAAAACTGCCGTCTCGTATTGCCAATGATTTGAAATCATTTAATATGATATTATCTGATAATTATGCGCCAGTTCTTTTTATTTTACAAATGTAATAGTTTAGGAGTGTGATATGTACACTTGTGTGTGTATGTTTGTTTGTTTTTATACTAAATTCTCAAATAAAATGCCTGAGTACCGAACTAATGTATCTGCTAGTACCATTTCTATAGCAGATACACTGTTTTCACGCTCACTTTGGGAATTATTTGGAATGTAACTACTGTCACTTTAGTTATAAGTTTTACAAAATGATCTCCAGTAAATATAACTAACAAACAAAGAGCCTCACGGTTTCAAATGCATGTGAGTAATGTAGCTTCTTAGATAAGCAGGTGCAGTCTGCACAGGCTAATCAGGGACAATACTTTACGCTTTTATGGTATTTTTGGTTTAAAGGAAGTTTCTTCTTAGCGAAAATCCAATTAAGGCAGAAAGTGTCGTCCCTGATAAGCCTGTGGAGACTGCACAGACTAATCTGGGACAACACTTTACACACATGCATTAACCCTTTGAGCGCTGGAACCGGATTTTGAAGGCCTTTGCAAACAGTTTGGATCCAGATGAGACGCTGTTTGCTATTCTGATAGTATTCTTTGAAAAAAATAGAAAAAAATGCTAATTTTAGAAATTCAGCAGACGACATTTCAGCAGAAGACAAATTTCCCAGCATGCAAAGTGTTATGCCCTGTTTTTCCCGAGCGAGGCTCAAATATAAGCCATACAAAAATAGTATGATTCAAAATCCCATTAGCATTATCATAGTGGCTTAAAAACATCACAGGGATTGTTTAAAATTATGAATTCCCAATGCTACAATACTAAAGCACAGTGATCTGACAAAACCAATGTAGCTTACTGACAATTGATATTTCATAATTATTTTTCAACTTCAAAGGCTTTCAACTTTTCCCAGTTTCATAACCCATAATTACAATATTATTATGTAATGTTTTTCACAAATACACTGCAACAGTTCTATAGTCTGCACAATTTCAATTTAGTTCAGCCATTAAGCTGAATCTGAGGCAGACATCAATCAGGTAGCATTTCATTTTCATTCAATTTTTTTTTTCTCTAATTATTGACATAGAATTGATAAGTGACCATATATCATGAAGCATTGTACGTCAACAAGGTCTTGTCATTCAATATAACATTCATAACAATAATTAGCATATTTTTACTTTTTCCAACGATTAACTTTCAATGAAATGTTGAAATATGTAATTAATGTTTAAGTGAATGAAAGTCAGTCAGGTTTGCACTATCATTAATTGGCATCAGGAACTGTTTGATAGCAACTGAATGAATATTGCAGCTAGACAAAGAAAATTCATAATTTACAAATTAAGGACTAAATCCGAATGTCAAAGGTTTTCAATTTTCTTTTAAAACCAAGATACATTGATCTTAACAGCAGCAATTAGCTTCCAAACAAAGTTGAAGATAATTGTTGCATGTCAAAACATTTTGTTAGTCATTTTTTTACAATTCTTAACGTTTATAATTGTAGATAATTGTCCTTTAATTATTTTTTACCTATATTATATCACTGTTAGTATGGGAGTTTGTTCTTCGCTTTGAATTTCAATGAACTATGGTCATACTTCAGTGTTTGTTTAAAGGGAAATTGGGGGCAAAATTAAGGTTTCCCCCTATATATTTGTTTTTTTTCCCCCACTATTGCTAAACAAACTCCCATTGATGTCTTTATTCAGGAAAAAAACACACTTAACCATGTATTATGTGCAGTTTTAAAAGATGGTGCATGAAAGACATTCATACAACTCTATTTTGAGTGCTTATTGGGGAAAAAAAAATTGTGCTATAATACAAATCCATAATAGACGCCAAGTTTTGCATTACAAAGGTGGGTGCACGTTATACAGTACACTCCACGCGTTTTCCCCAAAAAACGCGCTCCCTCCGCGTTTTTTTTTCTGCTAGCGAGTGTTCACGCGGCGTTGGAAAGCGAGGTGAACTCGATAAAACGCTCGGCGTTACGCCGCGTTCGCTAATTCCCGCGGCGTGTATTACTTTAGCCTAGTCGGTAAATGCAGATGATTTCCGTTCTTATCAGTGACCGCCGCGCAACGCCGCGTTAGCAGTGTGCTACTGGGCATACCAAAAAATAAAATAAAAAAATAAAATCCAGTAATTATCTAACAAGACACCGTTATTTAAGTTGAATGTGTTTCGAATTTCGTAAACACGCGGACGCCATTATTAGTAACTGTACAAAAAGTTGGGAAATCGGCCTTTGTCGGAAAATCCGAGATAGATTTATTTGTCGTGTCAAAGCTTAGACCCAGTAATTACGGCCATTCAGGACTCAACTTTCGTAAAACACGTGTTCAATTAACTGTTAAACTCCACCCTTTGTTCCCTGTAAAAGATTCGAAAGGCGGAGCTAAGCACGTGCAGTTACATATTTCGACGGTTGCTATTGAGTTATAAACACCCGATTGGTTTAGCGTGTTGATTGCCAAACAAAGGAAGCCAATTTTGTCGGCGAGAACAGTGTGTTTTTCATGCCTTCAGACAGGAAGCGGTTTTTCTTTGATGACGTCAAACTGTCAATTCACACATATTGCGATTTTTTGCGAGACTTTTAATAGGGTCCTCGGTCATTTGTCTACATGTTCAGTATAGAAAAAACACCCGCTTACATGAAAACTTTGGATTAAATTATCAAAATAAAAACAATGTTGCAAACTGTGATTATATTAATTGGTAAGTATCAGTTAAAAGACGACGTTTTGTTTGTCGTAAATCAACGAGTTTTCTATACAACAACAACTACTTCTACAACCACGTCGGGATCGATCTATCTTGGTTGTTTTTTTTAATTGTATATATTATACTACATTTATGTACTTTTAATAAATGTAATTTTATTTGAAAATCAGGAAGTCAAACAAAATTAAATTGATCGTTATCTCGTAAAACGCAGAGTTTCCCCGCGTTGCCAACGCCGAGGGCCGCCGCGTCGGCTTATCAATTTTGCTGGTCGTTAACCGCCGCGTCCAAAATCATGCAAACGCCGCGTATCGCGGGATTTTCTTAATCTCCCTCCAGGTCAATCCCCGCGGAGTAGCGAGGGAAATTGGGGAAAACGCGTGGAGTGTACTGTACATAGTTGCCCATAGTACATGGTAAAGTACGTTATGCAGATATAATTTCAGGATATCAGAGCATAAAATACCAGTCATACCTGAGTATACATTGTGATCCGCCTGTAGTTCCTCCAGGCACAGTTTCTAAGGTAACTGTGATCCACACTAATAACTGATAATTGGAAAATAATTAATGCGTGTCATAATGTGATTATATATATATATATAATAAGTCTGACTTTAAACTGTCTTACACTTTTGTTTGCATACAGGCACAGAATCTCCTCACGTTTAATGCCTACTTGGAGAAATATTTTCATTTTTTAAGTGCATAAACGATCATCTGCTGAAAAAGGGTGTAACAGCGCCCAAAATGCAAACAAACTGTACCAGTTACCTTCTAATAAAGTCACAAAACTTTATACAGTCTGTTACAGTCAGACTATACAACAAATGTCAACACAATCCACACCTTATTCACAGTGGGTAATTACAAAATATTAATGTCAACAGCTTTCATGAAAGCCATAAATTTGATTATTAAATATAAGAAATAATTTTCATAAAAGAAATTAATTTGTTCCTTGTATCAGGTTTACCTGTTTGTACTCAGCTCAGTGGGAAAGTTTACCTTTTTTGTTTTTCTGACATCAAATTTTCTTTATATATTGGGAATGATAACTGTCATAGATAGACAGGTAAATATATTTCTGTAATTCAAAATTATAGGGTACACAGACACAACATAAAAGCAAAGAAAGTTGATTTTAATAAGTCAAAATACTCAAAACAGTTTACCCGCACAATAATTGTCGAATTGATATGTTGATCTTGCAACCTTTGTTAAAAGTCTGTTTTTCCCACCCCTATTGAAAATAATACAATTTCTTTTTAAAGGTAAAGTTTCATTTTATGGCCATTATTTCAATGCCAACATTAAAGCAATTAAAGATTTCGGCAACATTTATTCAATTTGCAAACCACTATATATCATATCAAAATTTAATAATTGTCAGCAATCTTCAGTATTTAATGCCAATTCAAAGAAGTGTAATGAAATAGTTGAACTCAAGTACATATCATTTCTAATGAAAAAAAGCAGGGTACGGGTTAGAAGCAAGAAATCCCTCACCTTTTTTCTGAATAAAAAACTTACACACACAAGTGTTACAACAGAAGGGTAAAATAACAATTAAAAAACATCCATTTTAATAATTCAATAAGATAAATTAATATTAAAGATTTTTTCAAACTGAAAGAGACATATCAACGACCAATACAATGTTATATTGCAAGAATAACACTATGATTTTTTAATATTTTTTTATTGCTTTTCTTTTTTATTTACGGTCGTGAACAAATTTTATTTTTATAAAATAAAATAACAAGAGTTCCAAGTTCACAAAGATTGGCCCATGAATGATCTTTTTTTCAAGCAATTATTGAACAAAGTCCCCATTGATTTCTTGTATTTTACCAATTAAGAGTGATTTATGACCTTGACCTTTGACCTTTGGACTTGATTTTTGCATAAACCACTCCACCTCAGTTTAATGTCTGTAATGTATGTCAATTTATTTAAATATTGTAGTTAAACTCAATACTTGTATATAACATATGCCATTGAACTGTGACTTGGATATTGGGACCTGGTTCATGCCACACTCTTGTCCGGTAATGCTGGTCACTTCTACCAAGTTAGTAGGAAAACCATCCATGCAGCACAAAGAATTGCTCAGGACAAAGTGTTTATTACTGATTTCCTTACTTTGAGCTTAGACCTTGCATTGTGACCTTGACCGCGGACCTAGGGACCAGGTTCTAGTGAGATTCACTCTGTCTTACCATTTTCATTACTTCCACCCAGTAATTGGAAATCCCTGCTGGAGAAAGTTGTGCTCAGGGACAAATATTTTCTGCTGCTGCAAGCCAGCAGAACCACCCCCCTGCTCTGAAGTTCCCCAGAGCTGTTTGTCAAACTGGCTATTAGTTTAGTTTAAACTTATGCATTATATATATATATATATATATATATATATATATTGATTGCATTTAAAGTACTTATTTGAAACGCTCTGAGTCCGTTTCCTGGTACTAGAACCAGCCAGTACTTGGTGGCTATGGGGGAGATCTAAAGAACGCTCCATAGTGGGAATTGAACCCCTGACCTCCCGGTAGTTAGGCAGACACCATAATTATCCACTATTCCACTGGCTATTCAAAAGTTGTCCCCAGAAAACAATTTGCGTGCACAGGAAAATTAATGGTTGTATAATAAAATCAGTTTAAAAAAAAAATGTACAGAACGTACCAGTACTGCTTTGGACATGCACACTGGTGATGATAGTACTTGTTATGGTGTAAAAAAAATATTAAAAAAATCAATAAGTGTAAGTGATCATAGTTCTTGTTATGAAGTAAAATTGCCATGGATTTTTTTTTATTGTGTATTAAAAAAAAAATCAATAAGTATAAGTGGGAAAAGTGGGAATATGTATAGTTTAAATATGTGTCTTTTTTTTCCTCTGAAATAGTTAATACTGTTGATATGTCCCTTTTGGAAACATTAAATGATCCAAAATATAATAAAACTGATAGTCGCCCCTGCGAAATGTTGTTCTGCAGTTCATGAATAATTCTTGAAATATTCATGAATCGTTCATGAACCAAGTTCATGAATAATTCACGAATAGTCAGTGAACAGGAAATGAGCCACGTCTGTGAAATGTTCTTGAAATTTTAGTTCATGAACTGTTCATGAACACTAATGGCATGAAGTGTTCATGAAATATTCTTGAAACTTAATGGCATGAAGTGTTCATGAACTATTCTTGAACAATTATGGCATGAAGTGTTCATGAACTATTCTTGAACCCTAATGGCATGAAGTGTTCATGAACTATTCATGAACCCTAGTGGCATGAAGTGTTCTTGAACTATTCATGAACAACAAAATTCGTGAAAAATTCTTCAGGGTTTTGCTGTTCATGAACAGTTCATGAACATTTTCCTTCTATTCGTCAATGGCTCATTTCCTGTTCACGGACTGTCAGTGAATAGTTCATGAACCATAGTTCTTCAAGAGTTCATGAACTGAGGTGGCATGAAGTGTTCATGAACTATTCATGAACGAGAATTTGTCAATTTATGCAAAGGTTATCATAAGTGTTACCAAAGCTCAACAAACAGGTCAGGGTAAGAAGAAACAAGTCTTGTATTAGCACTTAACATATTGATAGCAACATATAACAATAATTTGAATATAACACTAACTGAGATACAAGTGGTTTGATAATACTCTTTAAATTTCATAATATGACTTTGCACTATATGTTCATGAATAATTCATGTATTGAAAAGATCATGAATAGTCTCATTTTCAGTTCAAGAATCATTTACTAATCAGTGGTTTCCCTGAAATGGTTACACTTACAGTGCCAAAGAACTTGAAATGGAACCAATGGCTGATCAGTTTAGCCGGTAATTTATTAAAGACTTACATTTCCAAATATAACATAAACCATGTGCCTTCTGTTTCAACTTCCTGTGCACACAATATTCTTCCTTTGTAAAAACAGCAATGCAATGTACATGTTTGAGTTCTTGATATCATCTTAAACTGTTCTTGAAATAAGATGTCCTTAAAACGTTCTTAAACTTTTCTTTTAATTCTTCCAAGAACAATGACAGATCCTTTTAAGAACATATTGGATTCTTAAAAAGTCCATCATATGTTCAAAAACATTGTGTAGACCTGTTTAAGAACATCAGAAGGAAATATGTTGTTCAAAAAAGTTCTTAAAGTGTTCAAGAATAGTTTAAGAATAATTCAAGAACAGGAAAGGTCCTTAAAAAGTTATTGAACTGTTCCTGAAGGCAGTTCTTGAACAGTTCTTGTACAAATGTTCTTAAAATCCTCTAGAACAGGTCAAGAACTCTTACTTACAGTGGTGAAAATACTATGCATATTCATACTAACTTCACAGGTTTCACAAATCTACAAGATTAGTATGCTAGACATTTCAATATTACTTTCAAAAATATTTATGAAACATCTAGCACAAAGAAATTCATGAATTATTCATGATGGATCCTCAAAGTCTGTCTCAGAAAAGTCATCAGAAATAATTGTTCATGAAATGTTCATCACTAAGTATTTATGGTTAGATGAAGAACTGTTCATGAACTTTGAAGTGTTCAACAATAATTCATAACATTTCATGAACGTGTCTTAAGAACAGTTCATGTCCAAAAGTTCATGAACCAAGATCAGGAACTTTTTGAGAATGGTTCATGAACAGTTCCTGATTGGCTTGAAGTGTCCATGAAATCATGAACAACATTTCGCAGGGGCAATGCCAGTTAAATTGAGAATGCCTTAAAATTGTAAGAAAAACCCATAAAAATATCACAGAACTTATCTTGGTTCAACTAAGGTAATAACTGTAGGTTCAACTAAGGTAATAATTGTAGGTTCAACTAAGGTAATAATTGTAGGTTCAACTAAGGTAATAATTGAAGGTTCAACTAAGGTAATAATTGTAGGTTCAACTTAGGTAATAACTGTAGGTTCAACTAAGGTAATAATTGTAGGTTCAACTAAGGTAATAATTGTAATTTCAACTAAGGTAATAACTGTAGGTTCAACTAAGGTAATAACTGTAGGTTCAACTAAGGTAATAACTGTAGGTTCAACTAAGGTAATAATTGTAGGTTTAACTAAGGTAATAATTGTAGATTCAACTAAGGTAATAACTGTAGGTTCAACTAAGGTAATAATTGTAGGTTCAACTAAGGTAATAATTGTAACTGTTGCAAATTGCAAAATCAATCAAAATTCCTTAAACACAATTAATAATAATAGCATCCTTACACAACCAGCAAAACACTTACAGTAACATTAATTCTAAGTAATAAACACAATGGATTACATACTAATTGCAGAATATTTCATTCCCAGAAGATTTATTTAAGTTCTTGAATTGCTCACTAAACAAAATATGCACTTATATGTTTCATATTTGGCAGAGCTATTCCGCAGACACTAATAGACTACAAAAAAAGCTTGATTCCAAGCACTCAAGAGATGCCTCAACATCATGTTCTATCCTACTTCATTGAACAGGAGTGAGCACTTGAAAACCTTGGGAACTATCGCCTTTATAGATGTCAAGCCAAGATGTTTCTCTGAAGAGATGCTCATTAGGTAACTTCTATAATAATATCATACAAAAGAACCCCAAACTTAGGTCAAAACAGATATTAGCAACTTGTAGTGCTTTCTTTTTTCTATACACAAGAATTCTGCGCCTCATAACGTAAGCACATAATGAAGCATCACACTAACCTAATCAACTTTGCGCGGGGCAAACTAAATTTTGTTGTTCACTATTACATTATTGTCTTACTGAGTACAACTTCTTGGTCATTTCAAATGGTGACACATTTGTTGACACCATTAGTCTAAACCTATTTATTTCAGTTTGATTGCATTACAAGTACTTACTACTTATTTGAAACGCTCTCGAGTCCGTTTCCTGGGACAAGAAACAGTATTGGTGTCTATGGGAGAGATCTAAAGAACGCTCCCACAGTGGGGATCAAACGCGTGACCTTCCGGTGGCTAGGCAGACACCATATCCACTACGCCAAGGTGACACATAATTGACTGATCAAAGGCTTGGATAGAGAATGTGTTTTGCAATTCAGAAAGCATGGACTTCATTGTTTGATGAAGATAGCCTTCAAAACATTTGAGACGTACCCTTGGAAAACCCGTTGGAAAACCGGGCTTCATGTGTATAAAAGTATCATCCCAGACTCTTTCCATCTAGACTGTTTTTTTCTTTTTTAGAAGAGACTTTATTCAAAAGAAAGATTCCATAAAACAAGAAAGTGCTGTCACAGATTAGCCTGTGCTTACAGCACAGCCTAATCTGGGATGACACATTTTTCACATGTATTAAGCATGATTTTCCCGTCATTTGTAGACTGAAAACAGTGTTCGTCGGAGATTTAAATTAAAATGACCTTAGAAGGCGTGGCTATAAATCCAAAAGCCATAGGTCAATAGTTATATACATTGGACAACAAGATGTGTTTGTGAAACACTATGTCCCCGTATATGACGTTTGACCTTGACGGATGACCTTGACCTTGACCCTTCACCACTCAAAATGTGCAGC
>VMBQ01006964.1:0-47773 GCA_007657795.1 Dreissena rostriformis
GGTACAGTACGGCACAAAACGAAACAACATATATACATAATACAATAAAGCTGGGGTCACCACCTTGGAACGGTCAATGCTAAGCACTGGGGTTTAAACCGGTTATATAGCGCTCAGCCTCACACGTGGCCCAGAATATTCATGATACATATAAGTGTAAATAAAATTTAACCTCATAGCATTGCAACTCAAATTAAACAGTTTTACAAGAGAATAAAACGCATTTAATTTAATAACTATTTAATGAATCAATTGTAGGAAGGAGTAATTTTCTCCCAGATCGACCCATTATTATTTTCGGGCAAAGCCATGTCTTCAATTTCAAAATTCAGACAACGATGGGCATCATAAAGCAATGGCCAAAATTGCCAACAATACAGTTCTTACACAGTCAGATAGAGTAAAGACTTATAATATCAGTAAACGACCTACCATATCGAAATCAGTTGAACGTAAAATCTATCAATTCACGACCCATGCGATTAACAAATGTATCTTGTGATTAGAGCTAAACATTAATCTTCTAGTGGGACAACATATCATATAGGTTGGTATCAAATATGACAGATGTGTTCATATCTATAGCTTCATAAATCGTTGATCTATATCGGTAATATCAATTTGTTGGCGAGTTCGGACGTTACAATCGCCGGATAGTTTAACATACTATTTCAGTGAAAATCGTCGACCTTTGTACAGGCCTTTTCAATAATAGTTTGGGTTAAATATTAAGAACGGACCGGCGGTATGTAAATAACTCATAAAACACGCCTTCTTTAGTTTTAAACACTACTTTAGAGATGTTGAAGCACTGCATATATTTACCATCTGTATCATTAATTGACAAATAGGGAGATTCATCATCACCATTCCTTGACCGGTGTTGCCCTTTGGGGAAATGAGAGACGACGACACAGAAATCCTTCGCCATTCAGGTATATTGTGGGCTGCTGGGAGTATCTCATCCATGGGGAGGGACGTCTACTCTTTCAAATTGTCCATCCAGTGTTTCTTCTGCCGGCCTCGACGACGATCTCCCTCTAGAGTGCCCCGGAGCACAGTCTTGCACAGAAGGTCGTGCCTGGTGACGTGTCCAAATGAAGCCAGTTTTCTTCGTTTGGTGGTGGAAAGAAGTGGTTCGTGTGGGTCAACAAGTGCTGCTGTCATGTTTTGGACATATTCGTTGGTCTTGTGCTCTATGTAGGAGATGCGGAGCAGTCGTCGTAGACACTTGTATTCAAAGGCCTGTATCCTACGTTTTGTGTCCGCGTGAAGTGTCCAGGTTTCGCAGCCGTACCGTGAGATGGCGACTATGAGGGACATGTGTAGCCTGTGCTTGGTGGGAAAGATGATGGAGCTGCTTGTCCACAACCTGCTCAGTCTGGCCATCGCTTCGGTCGTAATGGTAATTCCTATTCGGACCTCAGCGATACTGGTACCATCCTTGGGCAGGGTTGCTCCCAAGTTCTTTAAGTGTGTCACTTCTTCCAGCTTTTTGCCGTTCATGGTGATGTCTGCACTGGTATTGTTCGTCTTGCAATCTGATATTCGACTTTTTCGTGGTGACCTCCATCCCGTACGCTCATGCTCTTTCATAGAGTCTGTTGGTGAGGTCTAGGAGTTCACTGCTGGTGCCACCCTTATGGTCGATTTCATCAGCGAATCTAAATTTGCAGATCGGTCTGCCGCCGATGGAGATAGAGGTGTGGTCGTCTTGAGGAGTCTCCTGCATTATCTTATCAATAAAAAGGTTGAACAGGACGGGAGAGCGCAGACATCCCTGTCGGACGCCAACTGATGTCCTGAATAAGTCACACATCTTTCCCTTTTCCAATTCCCATTCCGTAGAGTTGTTGGATGACTTAGACCAGCCATTCGTCAATGTTGAATTGTCTAAGAACCCGCCATAAATCATCATGCTTCACGCGGGCGAACGCTTTCTTAAAGTCGATGAATTTATGGAATGGCTCCCTTTGGTGCTGCAGGTGATTCTCAATTATGACTCTGAATTGTAGATTTGTTCCACTGTGCTCCGCCAAGCTCTGAAGCAAGCCAGAAGTTCCTCGGCCTTACTTTTTAATCGGTTGAGGATGACATTGCTGGGTGGATGATGATCTAATGGTGCGGTAGTTCTTGCACAGCTTGATGATTCCCTTTTTCGGCAGGGAGATAACGAAGGACTGTGTCCGCTCTTGCGGTCACTTATTCTCCTCCCAGATCATCTGGCATAGTGCCGTCATTACTGCGGTCGTTTACTCTCCATCGTGCCTTATCAGCTCGGAAGGAACGTTGTCCAATCCCGGAGATTTTCCAACCTGCATTCTGCGCACGTCCTCCTCCATCATGCCTTTGTTATGGACAGATTTTTGTTGTCGGCTTCTGGTCGAGGATCGTTCTCAATAAGATTTGGGTCTGGTTGAAGCGGTTAATTATATAGAATGCTGCATATGTCCGTCCACCTGTTTAGGACTGCTCATGAAATTTTCCGTCAGCATCTGCTATAACTCTGACGTTGGGCTGACTGGTCCTTGTGAGGGAACTGTAGGCCTTTTTGTTTTTGCCTTTGGTCATCTTTTTGTCAATGTTGATACATTGCTCCTCAATCCACTCCTCCGTGGCCTCTTTCACTTTTTTCCTTACCTCCCTGTTTGTTTTCTGTTATTCTGTCCAAGGGTCCGGACTGGTGTACTTCTCATGCAGCAGCTCTCTTCTTTATCGCAGAGATCCATGATCTCTCTCGTCAACCATGGCTTGTTCTTCCTTCTCTCTCTCGCCATAGAACGTTTTCAGCAGTCGCTTCATGATCCCGACGCATTAACTTTAAAATGTTCTTCAATAATTGTGAAGATCAAATTGACCTTATTCACGACGTTACGGATTAATAAACTGGAGATCTTTTTATACCAGTAATTCACGAATTTAGAAGAATTTCTCACTTTGAAAGGTTTTTTTCAGTTTGAGCAGTTTAATAGTTATATCAGTAATTAAGATGTGATAACCATGTGATATTAACCACTGCCAAACTATGTTGACGTGTGCTTTTCAATCTTTCTGAAAACGGTACATTTACTGTTTTCTATGTTAGACCACTCTTTTGTTATATGTACAGCAGTGTAGCCTTTAGTTTGTAGTTTAGTTTACATGTTGAAACATGCATTTACAATTGACAGACCAGGCCACCGTTCTTCAGATACAGCAATGATCGTGATAAATTGATTTACCAAAAGCAACAGCAAGATACGAGGGGTGTTCCAGAATTCGTTGTTTTTCGCTTTAACTTTCATTCGGTAACATAAATGGATTGACAAATTGCATGATTCGAATATTTCATCCTTTTCAAATGTACTCTCCAAATATCATGGGAATACATAAAACAATAAATATATTACATATATTTAAACATATGCACAATGCGCACGCACGTGTAACGTTTCTGTTCAACGTCAATGACGTTATGAAGTTAACAACTGTCAAGCCGTTTTGTATGAATTAACTTTTGTGTATGAAACTTGTACTTAAGGCATAAAAAAAAATCATAAAAACTACACCCATAATCGGCACGTAAAAATATTGGTCAGTTGGTCAAAAGAACGTAGAGTTACCGATCGAGTCAAGGTGATCAAACACTGCTGTCTCGTTGATAAAGGATATTATTTACGTCTCAATAAAGTCAGAATAAAATATCTTCGCAAGTATTAAAAGTCACATGACCAATTTGTATTAACCAATAAACAAACAGAAACACGTAACGTTTAGCCGCTAAGAAAGCGTGACCAATTTAAAAATAAAATTTAGATTATTTCTATTTTCATTGAACAATTCATAAAATATCGTTTATCAACTTCAAATAATAAAATATTTAGATATAGTATGTTGCTTATACGCAAACACGCAAACACATCTGTTAATTTACGGTTTAAAGCAAATAAAGGAACATATTGTGGAAGATATACCATATACATGCACCATTCAATTGAAGTTAAAATAAATCTCATCGCAAATTACAACAAACACAAAGCTAACAATGATAATTCTTCTAAAAGTACCACGGTTTGAGAAAAGCCTTTTTCATTGTCAGATGTCGAGAAATAATTCTTATACGAAGGTAATCATTTGAGCTTTGTTCAAGATTGTTCCATTACGAAGTCAACTAGAGCGAAAAATGGAATCCGGTTTGCCGAGTCTTACCCTCGCATTACATTAACACTTACCAAATCGCACTCTCTTCCTCACTTGAAATTGATACTTCAACTAAAAAGATGATTTTTAAGTTATCGTTCATTTCAAATACCAAACTTAAACCGTTGCTTAGGTAACCGATTTTTTGCTATCCCAAGAATGCGAATGAGTGCGCTGCAAGAATGTTTTCCTAAGTTACTTTTTGTTACCCCAACAGGAGAGGTAACCGCAGCCAACAATTCGTCCGAGGTTACCGTTTATCGATACTCTATTAAATGTGGTAAACGCTGTTAATAGTTTATTCAAGATAAACGTATTAAGCTATTTCAAAATGAGTGGTAACCGATGCAAGGTGTTTGTACGTGGTACCCGTATATGGTACTTCCAGAAGGTAGGTTACCGATGCAAGAATTGTCCAAGGGTAAACTGCGATACACTGATGAAGTAGAAGTAGAAGAAAGATGATGCACTGCTAGATCGGTGACAGCAAGTAACATTCACTTGACATGACCCTGACAAATAGGTCAGGAATAATCATGGACAAGGTTTACATACTTGATAATAATGATATATCGCATGTGTCAGTGGGTCTTAAATTAATGACAAATGGGAATCAAGCAGATAACTGTCTGTGTTTTATGACATTGTCATAACTCAAATGGACAGTTAGAGACTTTTGTATTTTAATAACGCATCATTATAACATAAAGCCCAAATATGTCTTGTAACGAGTGCTTGTTAATTTTAGAAACAATAATAAAACACCGACCTATTTTATAATTTTTGAATTATTAATCAACAAGATAAAAAATCTAAATCCCACTTCTTCGGGTCACGAGGTAATAACTTCTGACTATTGTTTTCGATAAATTTATGACATATTTGATTTTGGCACATCATAAACTAAAACAGACGCATTAAATTTATGTGTCAAAACCAAGTGGATAAAAATATTCTATTTTGAAACCATCCGATTTCTCACACATACTGTATTAAACAAACGATAAACTTGAGCATTTTTAATTAAATATGTTTATTTGTAGACTGGATAAAAAATCGTGTTTAAAGCATTATTGGTTGACATGTTTTTACTGACGGGTGACACATACAAAAATTAACCGTCTCGAAAAGTCTTTGAAGACGGTTTACCCTGTCAAATGCCAAAAGTAATAGCTTTTCGAGTCATATTCCTTGTGTTCGATATTGCAGTTACTAAAATATGCACCGTTTTATCTGGTGATTTATTTGGTACAAGTATTTGGCTTTAATCTCTGATCTTGTCATGTTTGACAAATGAAAAACCGCACCTCCATATTTCAAGTGCCGTATAACTACGTATGTGTTTACAATACCGATATCCGCGCGATTTTTTATTGTATTAATGTTTGTTAGAATTGATAGTTATTAATACACACTGATCATGTTTCATGCATTCGCGCAGTCTGGTCAGGAGATTCCCGGTTTGTTAATGAGACTACGAAACCTTGCGTGATGTTATAGGGGTCAGCGCAGCTCCGACAAGACTACGAGAGTGCGAAGCTGGCTGGAGCTGTGCTGGTCGCATATGGCATAAGACCTGTTTGCGCTTGATGAGGTTCATATGATGGTACACTATTTATTAATTTGTATTTTACCAGGACGTTTCCTAAAGGAAATATGTTATAGAAATGATAATTAGGTTATAAAACAATTGATCGACATACTATATGCATTTTCAAACAAATTCTTATACAATATTGTGGTTCGGCTTTTATTATGCCATATTGTTTTACTATATTTGTTGTTTTTATCTAACATATTTGTAACTTACTTACTCCATACTGAGAGTATATTTGATGCAAATATATTTTCTTTGGCTAAACACAGTTTGAGCGCATTACTTGTAACATTCACAAACTGAAGAGCCACCATCTCTGTCCAGTATTATTTGACAAAACATTTTTCATTTACTGAGATTAATGGTATATAACAAACGTTTGACCCAAATGCATTAAATTAATATTAGGAACGCATGTTTGTCTGTCATTTGAAAACCCAAAAGCACCAAGGTTTTATTAATTAACTTCGTTACATTTTGTAGAGTTTGTCATCCTATATGAAACAGAAAAAGTAAAACACCAATGATTTTATTTTCTGGTTTTGAGACAACAGTTAGTACGTATATTCATTTTGGTGGTGCAAAATACAGTGGTTTTGCCGACTGAAGTTAGTTTTCGGTGTCGCCATGATTGAAAGAGCTTTTACTTCTTGTTGTTTATGGCATGTGTGTGTTTTTTTTAATTTGGTGATTTAAATTGTTTGTGATGTTATGTCTTTCGATGAGGCTTCATTTTATCTTCAGTTAAATTTCACTTCTTTTTTATTGATGAACTTTTTTATATTCTATTTATGTTAGTATGCCTATAATTACCTACTTTTAGCACAGTGTTTTTACATTTGCCTTTTTTTAGGCCTTATACGTTGCCTAACAGAAAATAGCTTATTTTAGGACCTACAATTCTTATGGTCACATTCAACTTATTCCAAACCTATTTATTTAATGTAAAACCTTCGACTTAAGTCAAATATAAAGTCAAAGTGTAGCTGTTCATTAAAAGAAAGATTTTCAAACTAATTAATTCATATGGGAACAAGCGTCTCTATATACAGTGCATTAAAAGATTACTGATAAAAATGTGTTCAGTTAGAAAAAAACAAACAATATAATTCTTATATGTTGTTTCGTTTTGTGCCGTACTGTACCGTTTTGGCAATTGGTTCCTTGCCATAAAAAAGGACCACGAAGGTGTGTATGATAGAAATGCAATACTGCTGCAGCTTCTGGAGTTTCACTTCTTTATATTGTCTCTTCAAATTAATTCATCTTAAATCTCTTTTTGATGGCTTAGTCAGATCTTTATTTTTATCTGTTTCGATTGTTTTGAGAACAAACTCCCGTTAAACAAATGTCGGTCGAAGCTATCACGTTGCAGGTGAAATCTGTTTTAAATGCTCTACTAGGACTTGGAGTGAAAGTGATTTCCTTAATTTAAGATTATCGGTAATACGTGCTTATTTGAATTATATTATGCAGCTTTTTACATATTAAGTAAGTTCTTACGTCAATATGTCACTCGCGTTAAATAGTACCTTTAATCAGAAGAAAAGTAAAGCGGACAACATCGTTACGGAATAACACAGTCGAGCAGGCATTGATACGGGCTTAAAAGAAATGACAAAGTGGCGCGGGCGATAACATTGTCGACATCGACCAGGATAGCATGAGTACATTGAGGTTTTTCATATTCTTATTAACAACGCTCATTTGAACATAAATGTGATAATAATTTAATATCATGAGCTTGTTATTATCTTTCATAATTTGGTTAATTAAAATTGAATAACTGGATAGTCGATGAGTTTTTATGTTAAAAAAATGCAATTTATTTTCTGGGTACGAAAATGTAAAATATTTCAATAACACACATGATTGCCATTAACATGCAAGCTAGGTCTCCATGTAAGTTTCCATTACACACAATTTAAGTACAATACCTCCACCCAAACTCACGTTATTTAGAGGAAATAGTTTTTTCTATGGTTAGTAAAAGCGCCCTTGACCTCCACCCGACTGAGCCTTAGCTAGGTTTGACAGTTTATCCAAAGTTTCGTTAAGATTGGTAAATGCAAACTTAAGTCCTAATCCTTGATAATTAGGCTCAAGACGACCGTGTTAGCACGGACGTACGTATGCACTAACGGATCGGTAACTGCAAGAGACAGAAGCGTGACATCTCATTTATATACAGGTTAGTATTAATAACGGAGAAAGTGGGCATCCTCGATCAGAATTCTTTATTGCGTTTGTAAGCAGGTCTTAAATATATGTCAAAAGGTAATCAAACATATAATTTGCTGTGTGTCATGCCATTGTCGTATTTTCGAATGGCCAAATAAATACTCATGAATTTAAGAGTGTGTGTTAATTCGAAAAACAATCATAAAACTGTTATCTTTTTATTATGTTTGAGTAATAAATAAACGAGATGCGAATACATAAGCTACCCCTCTTCATATCACGAGGGAATTTAACTGCCTACCTATTGTCTTCATGACATAAATGACGTTTTTGATTTATCGAACACAGACGCAGCAAATGATCTCGAAACCGCGTAGGAGTTTTTTTTCTAAAACATACGATTTTCCCATACATACTGTAATAAAAAGACGTTTAAACGTGATCAATTGGTTACTGAAAGATGGGATCAGCAATCGAGATTCAAGTCATCATTGGCTGACATGTTTGTACTTACGAGAGACAAAGAGAAAACACAACAACAAACTTCTAGGCTTCACTTTTAGCGTAAACTGGACTTTTGCTAGGAAGATACTTCCTTAAAACAAAATATACCAGACAAGCGCAAATTGTAGTCCAGATAAGCCTGTGCGGACTGTACGGGTTAATCTGGGACGACGCTTTACACTCATGCATTAAGTCCCGTTTTACCAGAGCGAGGCTAAAATTCAAATGCAAACGGTAATGACTTTAATGGTGATTAAAGAGATGATACGGATAATAAAATCTTGACGGTCAGACCGATTATGATGATTTTCGACGCGTCTTTTTATCGTTCAGTAGAAAGGGAAGAGGACGAAATGATACAGCATTACACGATGCTTCAAAAATGGTAATTGAATTATTCATGTATTTTAACTCACATCGGTTTGATAGCATTCCATATAAACCAGATGAAATAATTGCTATACGAAGATTATATACTGTCCATGTTCAAAATCAGTAAGTGTGATGTTTTTCATTGAATACTAACAATGTTATTATCAAGATGATGTCATTCGGTACAAAGGATAGACAAGGTTGCCAAATTAATTAAAATAGCAATATCGGGCGATATAGTGTAGGTCAGACTGGCAAATATCACGAGTTATTTCGAAATATAATAATACGATGTCGTCAAGCGACATGTGTAGGATAGGTTTAGATTGTGTTTTTGTCAAAGCCTGACTTTAAACTCGAGATGATTTCTCTCGTTTGAAAAAAACATGTTTGCACTGTTTCACATTTAACTAAATATAAAAAAATCCCTGTAGCACAATTTTATGTTTTCAAGCAAAAAACAACGCTTCGAAGGAAATAAGGTGTCAGCCTGTTTTGTTAATTTGTTTCAGGACGATTTCGAACAGTTTTTATTCATATAGTAAATGTTATGTTAAACCTTATTGAGCTGCATGAGGTTAAAAACACCGATTATACATGTTCATAGATGGATAGATATACATGTTCATACAGTTGATGCGATTGGAAGTACAATTAAAAAAGGTTGCAACCACCAGGTGTTTGCAATTATAAGCAAATCTGGTTTTGTCTAGCGTAACGAATCTGACGTAAACATACACGGTGAATATGTGATTAATGTATGGGGTGTTTAACAGCATACGTCACAGAAATTTAAAGATGTGTCTAAAGCTTAAAAGACCATACAGAAATATATCAACCATTGTGACTCTATTTCGGGTTTTCAAGCTCAGACACTAACTTACAAACATGACTTTAATATACTTATTTTCTTGATGACAACATAATGTTCTCCAAGTAGGTCCATTTAACTACTTTAAGCCTAACTGATGTATAAGGGCTCGAAATTTAGTGAGTAAAGGCACACATTAGTTGGTTGTCATTTTTTAGAAAGTAATATGGTCGTTAAATTATTCAGCACATATAAATTTGGGTGACCTGAAAAACGGTTAGTTCACTATTAAAATTACCTGCGGTTAAAAATGTAACCATGTATTGTATTATTTTTAAACGTGTGCATAGGACATTTAACCGGATTTAAATTGTTACGAGGCATAATTATCTTGTGAAAACATTCACATCCAATCAAAAATGTCTGTTCGAATCTGATCTAAGCGAATCCAGCAAGGTCTTCTGAGTACATTATAACCATTTAATGTATCGTCCATAATTATATTTCGATTGACATTTATAAACAACACAATTAATACAAGTTATAATACAAAACATATTATTTCGTTTTTATTAAAGAAACATTAATATTATGTTTTTGAAATGATTTCAAACTATCTTCCCTCGTGTTCATACATGTAAGGCCTCCTTGTTTCTTTGTTGTTGAAGTAAATTATTCTAAAGGAGCATTTGTAACTTAAATATAAAGGTACACTTGTTTTGAACCTGATGTGCGATTCATTATAAATAGATACATCTGTTACCTGTGTTTATTAGGAAACTCTCTTACATATTTGAACTTTTAACATTGGTCCTAGCGTTTATGGGTCACATAATTGATTATGGATGATTAATGGAACGTTTAATGAAAAGAAAACCGAAGCAGTAACTATCGATTCTGTATAAGTCAAGTTCATGATATCAATCCGTAAGGCAATGACGCAGATTAAACTGAAGACATTTGCACTACTCTTATATACACTGGGCCTGGTTGCTCAAATCGTAAACGGTCAGTTAAGCTAACAGCTGAACCATTTTTAAACCAGGCTATTTATGTAACTTAATTGATAAACCTTTGATATATTTGTTAATTATAAACAAATTTGTTAATTGATATGACAATGTTTTAATATAACAGTTAACAGACTGTTACCTTAACTGGACGTAAACGTGCTGAGAAACCGGGCCATGCAAAGGTTTACAATTTAATGTCAACAACTATATCTTCTGCCTTTCATAACTGGGCTAATTTAAATTGTTTAACCATTAATGTCTTTCTGACGTTAATACATTGACCTTTTTATTTGTTGTGGTAAACAAAATAAAAAACGTAAAAACAAATTTAATTCATTTTGAGATAGTGGCGAAAAAAGGAGAAATAATAGAGAGCTCAGAAGTATTACACTTCAGCGATATGAGGCATTAAATATCATTTTAAATTTGAATAAGCAAATCTATTCAAATATATATAAACAAGCAGGTTGAATATAAAACACGATGTTTCATATGATGTGTTTGTTACGAGGCTTATAGAGGACAATAACATGTCTTATATCTTATTATTAAAGTAATATTTATGATACAAATAAACAAAGGAACGCAAACATATCTCACAGGCATTGTATTGCAATTTGAATTATCTTGAAAAGAAAACTTATTTGTATTCACATCAACCTCTGATTTAACTGGTTAGAACCAACAATGTTAAATAATATGGTTAACGAGCGCATGAAACTGACCAATATCATATAGTTTATGAATGGCATCCGCCATTAATTGACTATTGCTTTTTGAAAACTCAGCTTTTGTCGAAGCCGCGTATTTGACAAGGATTAATCTATAAGTGCTGGTTCCATTAAATACTCATTTATCAATTAAGATTCGATAAGGTATGATTTTACAACAATCATCATTACCCCCACGCAAAGGGTAAAAAAATGCGTTCAAATATTTCATGAAAATCGCGTTATAGAAGATCGAATAACAGTGCCCTAATTCTTAACTTTTCATTAACAACATTTTCCCATACTCGGAGTACAAACATTGAACTAGGGAAACACTTTATCGTTTTTAATGCAAGACGATTAAACAGAAATGATTTATAAAATAGTATTTTATGACAATATTTATTGTAATCTGATACAAATAAACAAGTACCGTAATTATTATTTTACTTTGCATTACATAGAAGTTACTGAGCGTTCATCAAGCGTAATTGACCAGAGGAAAACAGGTTAACTTGGAAATTATTTTAACTCATATCTGTGAGGGCTACAGAGCAAAGTAAAACGCAGTTTAGTATTTTAATAATTAATGGCCAGAGGTATACCCAGATGATACACTATACTTACCACCGATCAGTCATTTATTTAAATTATTAATTGCCAGTAGCATACAAACTAAAACAACAAGGATATCAGTAAAACTGATGGATACTCTTCGATGATGCTTTGTCGATATATGGGCTAATTGTGTGGGGAAAAAAGTGTGACCTTTAGAAAATGTATTATAAGCCTCGGTGACCTTGACCTTGACCCAAGTGACGTCAAACCTCATCAAAATGTAGAGATACATGCAAGGTAACTACATGCCAAATATGTAAGAGATCAATAAAATATTGAAGGCGCTATGAGAAACTGTAACAAACGTGTAGTGTGAAGGAAGTGTGACGGAAGGAAGGACAAACTGGCAACTGTATGCTCCCCATGTATATATAAAGATTACACAGCTGATTTCAGTATCTTTAATGCTAAACAGCGGTCTTCGTACTTATTAACCTTAACAGTTACACAACATCTTCAAATTTGTATTATGTACGGAAGTGCGATTAATGATTCAGTCGCCAATAAAGTTGTTATTCCAAACAATGAATTCATAAAAATCGTCACACTGTCCACTAGTTTGACCTACTGATAAGCCTTACATTAAACACATGTCTAAGGCTTTTGATATTGTGGTTTAATGGTTTACAAACACAGCGAATTATTTTCTATTGTTCATTGAATAAGCTTTTAAAACAATACTGGCGGTCACTTTTGCACTTGCTGGTGGAGTTTTTGTTTTTTAAGACCGGTCAAGCACATCCACTATAACGTCTTTAAATTAATTTGATAAATTTGCTAAACACAATATAACAACGAGGACATTGTTTGTATTTAGTTAAATCGAGAGATTGTGTGCACAAATCCGATCTTTGTCTTTGCTCTTTAAGTTAAGAACACAATGAATTAAACCTTGATCATAAACAACGTTTTAATTAAGAATAACAGAAGTACTTAAAAAGGTTTCACTTCTTTATATTGAAATGATTTTCTTCTTTTTTAAATATTTGTATACATGTTGTAAGAAATGATTTGCGACCTAACTCAAATCCGCCGTATTGGGAAATGTAAGAACGCGGTCACAGCTTCACAATCACCTGTGTTTATAGTACGTCATAGTAACCAATTGATTCAATCTAAAAATACAGTTCGATTGTAGTTTATATCCAAATTTACTGTTTTTTTAATGAAACCACATGTTTATTTTAATTAAATTTATAATGAAACATATCGATTGAATTAAGTAAACAAATCTTTGTTATATGATTCCAAACTAAACTTCACTATTAGTAAGACACTGAAGGCGTCCTTTTTCATGTGATAGTAAAATTATTACTACATGCAACATTAAATGTATATCGGTTTAAGTTCTATTCAACAGATTAGCAACGTTTCTCTGGACACTTTGCGCTAATTTGCGAGACATACAACTATGACCATTCGTTGGAGGTGTTAATTCGGAACCTCGGATGACGCGTTTTATGAGAAGAAACCGAAGCGAACAGTATCGATACGGAATAAATCAAGGTCAGACACACAGTCCAAAAGGCAATCATACGGACTGAATAGAAAGGGACAATGTGACCCATACATTGACATAGTCGCCATTGATCAGCTTTGCGAAATCCAGGATTTAACTAAGGATATTCGCATTCAGTCTTCACCACGCAAATGGGAACTAAAATTTGTTTTAAATTTAATACAATGAGCTAGATTGTGCATTTCACGACTAGATTCATTCGAATTGACCGATTATGTCATAGCTTTTAAGTATTGAAGCATTCAATATTTAACACTGGCAAATGCAAATTAATATCAATATAGAAATAAACAGGTTTTATACATAACAATACATTTTGTTCGTGCAGTATGTCATGTCTCATTCCAAGGATACACGTTGGCCAACCAGGACTTATTATCAAACTAATATTAATAATAATATTCCAAGTAATATAAATGTTAAACATGAAACCAAAGAAATTAAACACACTCATATACACATCATGGCAATGTGCAATATATTTTGTGAAATAAATTGCGTTAAAATTAACCTCCTGATTTAACTGGCTTAATCCAACAATTAAAAGCGAAAGTGCTTTACGAGAGCAGGAATCTAACCTAGAGCTTATGTAAAAACATTCAACACAAACTGGATGTTTCTTACCGCTTAACTTAAGTGAAAACTAAATGTTGAAACAGAATGATATCTTTCTGTCGCTTATTTAGAGAGAAATAAGGAACAAGTTTTAGTTCTATGAAACACTCATTATCGTCTTTAAGCGTCCAGATGGTCTGGTTAACAACAATCAACAATACCCCACGCACGTCGAAAGAATGAGTAAATTAGAAACAAAAACGTTATAAAACTTCCAATGGAACAGTCGCCCTAATTCTTATCTCTCTATTTAGCACATTTCGCAATACCCTGAGTTATAAATTGAAAGCAGTTAACCCATTATCACGTTGAATACAAGAGCATTAATAAAGTGTCATTCATAAAATGATGTACACTTTGAATAAGCCTGGCTCTGGGAAAACAGGGCTTAATGCATGTGCGTAAAGTGTCATCCCAGATTATCCTGTGGAATCCTGTGGAATCCGCACAGTCTAATCAGGGACGGCAATTTCCGCTTTCACTGGATTTTCGATTACAAGAGATGTAATTAAAAAAAAAAAAACATAAACGCGGAAATTTGTGTTACTGATTTGTGCAAATTTCACAGGTAAACATGAGACGATACTTTACGCACATGCAAGATGACCAGCCTACAGCCAGGCTCATATTTTGCTAATCGTACACAGCTACAAAATTATTGTAAACAGTAACGCACAGCTTGAAGAAGCAAAGACCGTCAAGCATGTTTGAAAGACACAATTTTGTTAGTGTTCGATATTTTTAAATTCTTGTTCAAGTCAACAGGATACATCGTGTTTCATGTTTGAATACAAAGACGTTATCCGTTGATTATCAAACGCTTTTGTCCCTGGAAAAAAAATCCAATGGTCGAAGTACCCATTGCAGTTTTCCAAACTTGATTTTCGCTAATAGGGAACTCTTTTTCAACGAAACATACCAAGAAAGCTGAAAGTGTCGTCCCACATTAAACTGTGCAGACTGAATAGGCTAATTTGGGACGACACTTTACGCAGATGCATTAAGCCCTGGGAAAAACTTAACGTCATTCTTCTTAACCCGCTTGATTGCAATAGCTTTACATACACTGTGTAATAAAGCCATTGTTCAACGCATGTGATTGCAAAATGGAGCTACCCATACGATGAATAGTTAAATTGAGAACATAAAATATGAAAAAATCTCCACGATGAAAATTGATACTTCTTTCCATCTAGTACCTGCCTTATATGATCGCATTTGAGCTGTTATGATACGTAAGGCATTCATTCTTGAAGAATTAAAACGTATGCCTGTCCATTTGTCTGCAGAAATAATGTTCTTAAAATGACAAGAATGTACGATGGCATAGAGGTGACATACACTCTTCTTTTTTAAATGCACTCATCTTTTTCTTAATTGAGGGAACGACTAACTTACTCGTGGACACGACTTACTAAGTCGAGGGAACGAGATCGAAAAAAAAAGAATGCAATGAAAAAAAGTGCAGTGCAGTAAATAAAGATAGGATGCTTTAAACAAAAGAGCAGATAATTTTAGCTATCTCGAAGGAACGTTTTAGTCAGCCAATCAAATTTGCGTCACATGTGCACATTTTATGTACTCATACATATAGCTGGTGTGGTATGACTAAACACCTGTTAATGGTCACCATACCGGACAGTTGGGGTTTCTTCAGGGAAATCCGGCTTCCCCCACAGCACAAAACCACACCAAAGTGAATTTTATATAACTAACAGTTTTATTGGCTTACTAGGATCGTAGGAATGAGATAGCTAAAAGTAGCTCATCTTCTGTTAAATGCACCCCATTTATTAACTGCACCGCTATTTTTTTAATTGCACTCCTCTTTTAATTTGTTGTGCGATCCTCTTTTTCTATCTCATTCCCTCGACTTAGTAAGTCGTTCCACGACATAGCTTACTCTTTCCCACGAGTAAGTAAGTCGTTCCCCTGAGTAAGTATGTCGTGGGAACGAGATAGAAAAAAGAGGAATGGAATAAAAAAAGAGGAGTGAATGTCAGTTCTATGCCACCGTACCGCAAGGAACTACTGAGCCTAAAGCAAGTGTAGAAAGATCAACACGATATTACAGGTCTTGTAGAACTACTGAGCCTAAAGCAAGTGTAGAAAAATCAACACGATAGTTCAAGTCTTGTAGAACTACTTAGCCTAAAGCAAGTGTAGAAAGATCAACACGACAGTACAGGTGTGGTAGAACTACTGAGCCTAAAGCAAGTGTAGAAAGATCAACACGATATTACAGGTCTTGTAGATTAACTTAGCATAAAGCAAGTGTATAAAGATCAACACGATATTACAGGTCTTGTAGATCTACTGATCATAAAGCAAGTGTAGGAAGATCAACACGATATTACAGGTCTTGTAGATCTACTGAGCATAGAGCAAGTTTAGAAAGATCAACACGATATTACAGGTCTTTTAGAACTACTGAGCCTTAAGCAAGTGTAGAAAGATCAACACAATAGTACAGGTCTTGTAGAAATACTGAGTCTAGAGAAACTGTAGAAAGATCAACACGATATTACAGGTCTTTTAGAACTACTGAGCCTTAAGCAAGTGTAGAAAGATCAACACGATAGTACAGGTGTTGTAGAACTACTGAGTCTAAAGCAAGTGTAGAAAGATCAACACGATAGCACAGGTCTTGTAGAACTACTGAGTATAAAGCAAGTGTATAAAGATCAACACGATATTACAGGTCGTGTAGAACTATTGAGTCTTAAGCAAGTGCAGAAAGAAGAACCTCTTAAGGTTACAACCATTCGCTTATATTTACAATTTGAGCATATAGGAATTTGTTTTAATGTCTGATTGCAGTAATCCTGTTATTTCATTCATGACTGTGCTAACTTTATTTTGCAATTCAATTCATCGGATGATGATTTTCAAAGAGGAGCTGATTTGAAATAAATTTTATGTGAACTAAGTAAGATAATTTATTTCATGTCATAAGCACCATACACGTCAAAGACATCGAAAATAGGGTTATTGAATAGTTTGTATTACCCACGGATATTAAATTGATCAAACAGATATCATTAGCAAATGGATTCGCAAGGATAATCGCGACATTGGAATTTATTCATCAAGACTGACTTTTAAGATATATATATTTCGCCCATGACAGGGACATATCAATTGAATATCTTAAGATTAAGTATGGGAACAAATAAAACTAAACTTCATTAACGCCCATATTCTTTCACATCTTCTCAAGAAAATTACTTTAATATGATTGAGTCTGTTGGTAATTTACGTACGTCAGAATACAAACGAATATGATGACGTCCCACTGTTTAATTAAATGCTCCTAATCATTCCACGATTTATGTGTCAGCACAATACAAAGAAATATAATACAGATGATGAACGCACGTATGGCAGTGAAACATCTTCGATGGCATTATTACATATATACGCTCTGATGGAGAGGTTTGTTTGTGAGTTATGTACATAACATCGAAATCATTTAAGAAAATGATACATCTGCTTTGTATATTGATTTTCTTAACTGTTCAACATTAACGTCAAATAAATATGGACAAATTCCGATTCATTTGTTGTCAAAATATAAAATATCATATAACCCTGGTGATGCAAAACAATGGTATAATGCCATCGCTGATCTACCCATGCCGTTATAAAGTCAGGCAAAGTTGTGTGGTCTCATTAGCGGGCATGGTAGCTAATGATAAGCCTATGCGAATGCCAAGGCTGGTCTGGAGCTACGCTGGCCGCATATAGCATAAGACCCATATGCGCATGACGCGGGTCATTGCCTTCATTTGAACAAAACACACTTGATGATAGTAGTGATTTTGAATTTTCACATTTACATTGGCGGTTTGACAGACCAAATGGGGGACAATTGAAACACTGATGTATGCGAGGTATACCTAATAACAACAGTTGAAAACATTTCGCACATTAAACGCAAGTCTAATATTGTTTTTAAACAAGCTCAGATAAAACACGTTATAACACGAAGCACTATATTTCATGTAATTTGGATTAAGTTACTATAAATTTAAATCTCACTTAACTAAAACACTGACTTAAAATAACAATGCTTTATTTGTATTTATATCAGTAGGCTAATATTTACGCTGTTACAAAGAAAAGCATTTCAAATTGCGCACGCAACTAATGGTATCGTTGTACATGTACACGTCCTACTGATCTCGTACAAATGAGGTCAAAACAATGCATTGCATTTTATGTTAACTAATATTTTTAATGAATAAAAGAAGGACATTCTAGGAAGTAAGTTATAGTTTTGTTCATAGATTAATGTATGGCCCCAACGTTTCAACGTCAACTCTCACTCCTGCAATGCGTGGAAAGTAGACATTCGGTGAGTTTCACAATGGCAAAGCAGGTAGTCAGATATATAAGAACACTATGGCACTTTTTCGTTGTAGTTTTTCCTCTATAGGATAAGACAACGAAAAGCAATGCAAAGTAAGGCAGGACGTGAATAAAATATGCGTCAAATATCGTCCAAGATTCGCCTGTGTAGTCCGCATATGCTAATTAGGGACGACACTTTTCAAATAAACTGGAATTTCGCTAAAGGTATACATACCTTTTAAGAGAAATACAATAAAAACGGAAAGTGTCGTCCCACATTAGTCTGTACGGACTGTGCAGTCTTGCATGGCCTGATTACGGTACTATATGATATTGTAAGGGGAGATATGTCATTTTATAATTTGACTTGGCGCCTTTCTAAAATTAGTTGGGTTCTAAACAGTTTAATGTCTCTGTTACTAGATTTGGGGTATGACTAGCGGGCGGGCGGCCTCAAACAGGTGATTTCCGGACGATAGCTTAAGTTTGCGTTGACCGATCTTTATGAACAATTGGAATATTGAATACTTACATACAGACCTAGTTTGGAATTGTATTTGCGGCATGTCTGATCAAAATCAAGGGTTCAAAACAAACAAGACAGTTTGCGAACAATAACTTGTGTTTTGATGGAGATATTGCAGTAAAAATCCGTGTTCATATAGCTTACACGAATAGCTAGCTTGGGATTTTATTTAACGCCAGTCGGACACTGTTACTAAAAAGTAGGGAAAACAGAAATGATATGTGGTTTCCGGCCAATAACGCTTTTTTGCATGGACCAATATTGATGAAAATAAGGATAGCAAGATTGACTGAGTATCTTGCTTGGTAGCTTGTGTAGGGCGTTTTGGTTTCGTTGGGATGGAGATATTGCCCTGAACCTTTGCGGTCGGAAAGCTTACGTGACGACATATCTTCGAATGACATTAGGGATCAGTCAAGCAAAGGTCACTGTTACTATAAATAGCACAACACGGTCAAGAGCGTTAGTTTGCATTTACCATTCNTGGTGAAACTTGATAAGTTCTAGTCAATACTGTCATTTCAGCATTCTCCTTGCATGTACGTTAAAATGAATTCGCAGTAAGTGTAACAATACAGCCTTTAATAGTACTTAAGTTTAAAAAGTGTTGTAATAATATATCTAACTGATCTTGTTTGGAATTTTTTGCTCATGATTTACACAATGCCACGTAGATGCATATGTACAGAACAAACAAAAACCTATCTTATGTATATGTACACATATATGCACATTGTGTTTTACGAACAATTACCAATACGAAAGTGTCGTCCTTATTTAGCGGACGAGTTCAATATTCAGAGTACATAAGCACACCTGGGTCAGAGATTCCGCAATGCTTCTTATTTTCTTGTGCGTGACCAAATTGCCTACGGGGCAACTTTTAAACACTAAAACTTAAATGAGAGTTCATAAACTATGAAATTAGCATCCATAAATACTGGATAACAGATTCTATAATTAAGGAAATAAAATACTGTATAAGCCGTTGATGTGCTCCTTTATGATTGCATGTTTTTAAAAGAATGTGTTACCATTTATATAGCCATGATACACGTGTAATTTTTGTATTTTACTGGATGACAGATACTATTGTTGTCAATATAATACTGTTAGAAGCTGTTGATGAGCCCCTTTATGCCTGCATTATTCTAAAGATTATATCCATCACATCATGTACAGAACTGCCCTTCATGAGCATTCGTAGTCTCACCTCCATCAATATCTCGCGAATGCGTCTCCTTATCATATTCAGGATGCAATCCGAAAGATCCACCTCCCCGTTCTCATCTCTACACTGCGCGATTCTGTTCCACAACGCGATTCTGTTCCACAACTCCAGTTGCAGCATCTCCAGCTCCATCCTTTTCTTGCTAAACTACAACATCGGCTCTGGGGACGCGACAGTGGCCTTTCGTATCTTCTTCAGTCTCAGGATTACCCTAGGACCTTCCTCCAGCATGTCCGTGAAAGCATCTACCCATTTACGCTGAAGCGCATCCTCCAAACCACAGGCTTCCATTAANGGTGGCGGCCAATGACGGGCTCTGGCAGCCCATCTTTGGAGGATGCTGGGACAGAGACATCGTATTGCGGGTACACTGTCAACATGATGTACACCGTCTATTAACCCCGGTATTGAAGGTCCCGCGCGTTCATGTACCACCGTTGATGAATTTATATGTTGGCTGTGATACTGTGCCGACAATTCATTCATCAATAAAGAACTACTTAAGAGAACGTCACCATATCCGCTATCACACAGAGAATTGTGAATTGCTGTGTACCTTCTTGGCGCTTGTCTCTCTAGAAACAGTCTGCAGTGTCCTGGATATACACGTGTATCCATCCTGTACACTTCTATGTCGTCTGTTATGGCGGGAAGATTGATTCCAGCTTCAACACTGAGGACATTTTTTAGCGCGAATAATGCGTCCCAGTCGCTTTCAAAACAGCGGGTCAGTCCCTCTGCCTTGCTGCCAGCTGTGATTATAGTTATATCACTTCGGCTTGCATTCTGCAGCCTATCATGCTCCATGTACTTCTCAACACGCCACCGTCTTATTTCCTCGCAGTACCCCAGCCGGGTCATTATAGAACATATTTCAACAGACACACTTTCGACATGCCGCTGAAAACAAAATAACACGATATTTAAGTCAAGTTAAGATGCAATTACATGTTATTGAAACCATAATCACTTGACGACTACACATTTCTGAAGCTGGTTTACATTACATTTGAGGTAAAATTGTAGTTTTGTTAATGTAGAAATGGAGTAGTATGCCTCTTGATATACGTTTAGAATTAGATACCACAACCACATCACATCTACACTTTTCTGAAGTTGGTTGCGATATAATTAAAATATTTTTTTTTGTTTATTTATTTATGGAATGTAAAGTAATCTGAATTACGATTTTACTGTATGTTGAATTATAAAAAATACCAGAAATAGTAAGAGTTTAAATGAATTAATTGTTTTTTGGTATTATTTGAATATCACTTTCTGTTTAAAGGAAATGTTTAACATAAAGTTACATAATAAGTCTTCATGGACATACAGACACACCATTCTTTAACGGATACTTATAATGAGTATAATGACATTTTTATACCAGAACAGTTTTGTATTCGTAGTAAGTAGAGTATAATTGTGTGACTTATCATAATTAAAAGAAAAAATAATAATAAACTCATGATTTGATCTTTTACCGATTCAATTTGGTTCTTTGTTTATTACAAACAAAAATGACGTTAGTCTGTCATTATTATGAAGAAAAATGATGCAGAAATTAGAAATTATTAATGTATGTAAGTATGTAAAGAAAGCCTTTTTCTATATGAAATTCTCTTATGAAAACAACTTAAGTGAAATTAATAGTTTTCTGAACTTCTCTTGAAATAAAAATTATGTATCACTTTTTCGTAATTGATATTAAATTTAATATGTGAATTTTTATATTTCTTTTTTCGTTGTTTTCTTTTTTGTGTTAAAATTAGTTTATAACATAGTAATTGAAAAGCTATAGTTTGATCACACTGCCTTCAAACGAATTCTTTTTAAAATCGTTGTTGATCTCTGTCCTTATTTTGTTTCGAAATTTAATTGACATTTCACGCACGCACGCACGCACACACACACACACCCACAAACAAAAACACACGCACGCACGCACACACGCACGCACGCACGCACGAACGCACGAACGCATACACACACACACACACGCACGCACACACACATACACACACACGCACGCACGCACACACGCACGCACACACACACACACACACCCACACACACACACACACACACACACACACATACACACGTCTTAACAAACTAGCTGCTCTGTTAAGTTCTTTTCTATCAGTAACGTCGATGACACGCGTGCAAGTATGTACAGGTTGGTAGTTTGAGTGGAGATAATTAAAGAATTATACAAAACGAAAAAAAATCTATGAAATATGATTTATGTTATCAAATGACTTTGGCGTTTAAATAAGAAAGTCGCCAAATTATCAGACGCTCCCACCAATCTAATAATATGACATCTTAAGGGGTGTTGCTGCAGTTTTGCTGATTTTTTTCCATCTAATAGCTTTTGCTCAAAATTTATATTCAAGTACTACATACAAATACTANTGAAGTTGGTTGAGATATTATCGTTTATTAAATTATAGTTTTGTTTATTTATACATGAAATATATAGCCATAAATAATTAATTATGTGTGTGTATTATTAGTTTATCATTTTGTGTAATGTAATAAATGTTTGAACAAAAAGTTACATGATAAGTGCCCATAGGCATACAGGCACCCAATATGTTATGCTTCTAATAATATAATTATATATATAATAATATTTTTTGTATAAGAACAGTAACTTATCCGTAGTAATTAAAGTGTAATTGTGTGAATGATTAAAATAAAAAGATTAGATCTTTCACCGAGTCCCATTGGTTGTTTGTTTATAATAAATGAAAACAAAAATAGTTTGTCAGTATTATGAAGGAAATGATGTATTCGTTTCTTTCAGTTACGTCATTGGCACGCGCACGTGTATGTACATTGTTGAAAAGTAGGTGGAGTGTAGCCAAATAGTTTATACTCTAATAAATATTTTCTATGAAAAATGATATATGTTATCAAATGACGTGTGCGATTTAAGTAGACACTCGCCAAATAATCAGTTCCTCTCGCCAATCTAAAAATAGGACATCGTAAATAGAAAACCCCGATTTATGGTGGCAGGCACTGCAAGTTTAAAAAAAATCCGGTTGATTTGTGGAAAATACAAGCAACTCGATAAGAATTCCGTACATCATAGAGTGATATCTGTTTTCGTTATTTGGTCTTCTTTTGTGCAACCGACAGCTACCGATTTCAAATAAAATCGTTGGTTTCTGTGCATTTTTCAGTAGTTTTTTTCTCTCAATGAAGTAATTTATAAATGGGATATGACAATCCTGTTTTGTTCTAGTGTGATGTTTCGCACTCGTTGTGTGACATCATATTCAACTCGTCGTCAAAATCAACTCGTGCGATACAACATGTCGGAACACCACAGTCATGTACTATTTCCTATACAAGATACGTTTTAATATGTGTTTTCCACGCGGTTAACTTAGATGAATGTTAACATTGTACAAGAAACCTTTATACGGATCTTACATAAGTCTTTGTTTGTCTGACAAATTGGAAAAAAATATGCTGCTTTAAGGTGTGTGTGTCGCAACTCTAACCGTAACCCGTAGGTCACGGTCGGCTGTATTTGATACAACCATTGTGTGCTGACTTGCCTGAGAATGACGGCTGTACAGGCTGCTGTGTCTGATATAACTCTCAGCCTCTGACCCTGTAAGCCCGATACCTCCTTCCGCCATTTTCTGAAAGTAAATCGGGGTCATGACTTACGCAGATAAGATAAAATCGGCACTAGGAAAGGGGTAATATACCTTCATAATATATTGTGAATGAATAAACATGTTTCATCGGTATTGAACTTCCGATAACCTCGCATACAATTACCAAGCAGTTTCGAATCAATCTATAATTTATTATGTAGCATAGTAAATCATTAAGTATTTGAGTGTACATGCATTTACCCGGATATTTAAAATCCTCAGGGTCTCCTATATCCCGTGTTCATAGTCGAACGATGAAAACGAACTTTGTTTCATCGAACGGGTCTATAGTTATAACTAGGGATGGGATTTGAATACTAAAATGATATTCGAATATTCGTTTGCCCTTATTCGAATATTCATCGAATATTCGATGTTAGACATAAGATGAAAATGTCCGAACTTACGCCCGTCCGGAGTAAAGTACTGTTCCTCATTGCCGCACATACCACTTTAA
This sequence comes from Dreissena rostriformis, assembly GCA_007657795.1. Lineage (NCBI taxonomy): Eukaryota > Metazoa > Mollusca > Bivalvia > Myida > Dreissenidae > Dreissena > Dreissena rostriformis. Next base: position 24,367 of record VMBQ01006964.1, read on the forward strand.
ATCGTTTTGTTTATGCATCTTTGTAAAAGGAGCTGGATTTATCATTTTTGAGATCGATACATGATTATGTATCTCTTTATATTCGCTTAATACATTTTATTTTCATAACATTTATTTATTTCACATGTTNGGGAAAACGGGGCTTAATGCAAGTGCGTAAAGTGTCCTCTTAGATTAGCCTGTGCGTACCTGGTCATTCCGTACAGCTTATCTGGGAAGACACGTTATGCATAAACAGTAGTTTGCATAGACGAGAGTTTCTTTAAACGAAAAATACCATAAAAGCGGAAAGTATCGTCCCTGATTAACATGTGATGACTGCACAGACCAATCTTGGACGACACTTTACACACATGCATTAAAACCCCTTTTCCCAGAGGCTCATTTATTAGCGTCCCAAATTACTGCCAAAACCATAAGTTGAAGGTTTATGGCAGTATCATAGGGACCACTCGCACTGATTGTTGTCTTTCCACTTAGAACATAAAGCCGTAGGCAGATAAATAGAAATACAGTTGCTGCTCGACAATTAACAAAACATGATATGGCATATTGTTATAGTAATAACGCTTTGGACATTGATTTAACCAAATAACAGGTTTATATTTATTTCACACCTAACTACTAAATCACCAGAAGCGCTACTCTCAGTCACATGTGCGTTATTTTTCTGTTTAAATAATATAATTATATGCCAGTATTGAGTTTTGATCTTCTTATTTTGAACACTTAAGGTCTTTTTAAATTCCATAGTCCATTAAATCCATTTCAAAAACAAGAAATATAACAACAGAAAGAGAAAGGTGATCCAATTATATTTTTTTGCAAAACATAAAAGTTAGAAACAAAGACAGAAAGACAGAAGAAAGAATGTTAATTAAAAGTTTATTACTATTGCACTCACCTGGCGTTCGGTTGTCAAAAACCTATCGATCACTTTCTTGCATATTTACATTCAGTTTCTCATAATTTTACTTTTAATCAACACTATTCAAATGTGCATGTTTTTTTTTTTTTTTTTTATTTAAAACATAAAACGATAAGTTTTCAGTCGACAGTAGAAATGTTTAATCTGGTCGACGAGTTCTTCTCAAAAGCCCGGATTTAACGATCGAATTTATGCGCATACGCTTTGAGCAGAAATGTGCGCAAGATTGATGTGCGGCGGCATATATCACAGTGTATTAACCGATTGAATATTGACCAAATGTTGTGATTACCAATAGCGATAGACCTGTCCACTATTGCCAATGTCCATAATTTTACATAATGTTTGGAAGATACACCAAACACATATTTAAACCTTTAATATGCCTTTTTAAAAATGTATATTCTGTGCATTTGTCATTGTTTTACTCTCTAACAACATAGTTTTATTGTTCCATTGAAAATGTGGAAAATCAGTATGTGTAAATCTAGCTGGATGACAAAAAGAACATTATTTTCTGACAAACATGATCTTTTCTTTGCATGGACAGTTTGTGCAACAAAAAAGGTATATTATGTTTACTTCACATAAACTAATATAGCTTAAACATTGTGTCAGGATATATATAAAAGATATAAACCCTTGACAGACTCCAACGAAAAATAACAGGACTGATCCTTAGGTGAACACAATGCCCCCTACTGCACCACTTCAAAATAAAATTTCAATATATCATTTGGCAGGTTTAGAAATTATCTCCCTTTAAAGCTTGTTACTTTCATTTGCTTTTGTTTTTTGACCTTTGCCCTTAAAGGATGACATTGACCTTGAGCTTTCACCTCTCAAAATGTGCAGCTCAATAAGATACACATGCATGCCAAATATCAAGTTGCTATCTTCAATATTGCAAAAGTTATTGCCCATGTTAAAGTTTTCTGACGGACACACAGGCTGACAGACAGACAGACAGTTCAACTGTTATATGCCAACCCACCGGGGGAATAGAAATGAACACTTAAAATCTTCTTTAAAACCACAGGGGTAATGGCTTTATTCTTTGGTGTGTAACCTTGTCTAGTGGTCCTCCGCTCAGATCATAATGGCCACGACTAAGTGATCACGTGAGTCTAAAAGACTTATAAACCAAAATGACTTAAACATTGTATTCTCTAAACAAGATGAAACCGAGAGGTGCAATATGGGGCATAAAACATCGTTAGGTATACTTCTACCAAGTTTGTTCATGACACTAAGCTTAAAACTGGCCCCGCTCTGGATCATATATAGATATATCGACACAGTGTAGGAGTGTTACTAAAAATCATTGTCACCACGAAGTAACAGACACTTATTCAGGTGATTAAAAGGTGACATTAACACTATTGTCATTATAATTGTTTATTAAATAATACATTTATTATAGATTTATTATTATACATAATGAAAAACTGACAACCTACCCGCCCAGAAGCCACGTTTTCAGTTGTCCGGATCTCATTTTTTGAATTACATTTATGTGAAACAATTTTTGAAATATCATAAGAGCAATTTTTCGGATTATTTTTCATGAAGTTTGGGCTTAACATGCGACTTTTATAATGCTATATTATTAGTCTATTTTGAAATTGCGATTAAGTTTCCCATCCAACAAAACCTAGTTTCGAACTCGGCCGAGATTTCATCAGAATACATGTTTTAAAGAAGATGTATGCTGATCAGGAAGCAAAATGGGCTTTAATCGTGTTCACAATGTACGTGTTGACGACGAAACGCAAAACAAACACGGACATAACGTCAATGTCAAAATTCGAGGTCAGAGCAACACCTGAGTACATTTATCAGTTTCAACAATTGTGTCGTTCACTGGGGCAACGTTATTTGTATGTCTAGCTTTTAGTCGTACGTTTATAACATTATAAAAATGCAAAACACTTGAACAATGAATGAAATAGACAAAAATTGTTATAACAAACAAAATACAAATGTCTATACTCTCATCTTCTGTCTAGATTAAATGTTTTAAGCTATGAAATAGCCAGTAGTGGGTCATATAGATGTGCGTTATCGATCATTACGCAAACTCAAAATCCGACAGGACGTTCGATTGGTTTCTACACCGTGTCAAAATATCATTTTGAAAGTTATAGATGTGTTATATACATGTTCAAGGTCATAATTTTAAATATTTGGTACAACAACTTTTCAAGCACGCACAATTTAATTAATCTCGTTGAATTGAAAGAAATCGACAAACGTTAACATATATGAACAAGCGGTGTATCAATGAAATGTGAAAGTTAATATCTTAGTATCGTACGTTCTGAATGTAGTGTGCTAGACTGCTCGAGCCCATTTTTCAAACCTTTTGTCACCAGTACAAGATTACAAAAGCACGTTTGAAGCCATAAGAAAAGATTGTTGTAACACGATATACTAGTTATACCTGCTTAGTTCAGAAACAAATCGATCCTTTATACCATAAAATGGTTGTAAGTTGTGTCATGTGTGTGACGTAGGGACATAATTACCCGATACTTTAAGTGTTGAAGATTAACCACAGCACATGCCTTGTATAATAGTGAATTTTGTAATCATGTACATGTTGTTTATTTTGATTGGCTCTAAAGAAATACTCATAAATTAAACTGATTTAAAAACTCAGATGCCACACAAATATAGCTTAGCGTTGGGCATGGATTTTAATGATCAGAAAATAACTAACATAAACATTCATCTTATCCGGCTTAAAGGCCTTGTTAAACCATTCTTTATTTGAACCCTCTCCACAAAACAGTAGTAGTCTATGACGTACCATTTGGGTCAAACTTAAGCAGGTAAAATTGTGTTTGATACACCGTTAAAGCAACCTGCTGTGGTAATCCATATTTATCCGCTTAATTAACTGGTTACTCGCTACTGTACCGGGAACATTTGATTACTGGAAAAATAACTGACCGTATTTACTGCGAAATTATTCATTTAAAATTAAAAACATTGTTTATTCCAAAAATATTGTTAAACTAGTTTAGTTTGATAAAAAAATGTAACAGAAGCATATTACTGAGGTATAATAAAATAGTTTACCAATAATTGGAGTTTAATATATAATCGTTAAAAAGAACAATCATATTTCAGTAAATGTTGTTGTTGTTTGTTTTAAGATAAAAATACATTTATCTATAAAATTATTTATTTTTTGTTTCTTGTGTATGTGTTAATATATCAAAATAAATAGTAAAACATACTTTGTCAAATACAATTACATTTATTTTCTCAGTTTTGTATCGTACAATGTTAGATATATCTCGTATCAACACTACGAAAAGCTTTATTACAATAATGGTCAAATTTACCATAAGTTGTGGCATGTCAAACAGACATCAATTCCCCTTCTAGTGTTTCAAATGAAGTTAAAGAAGAGGTTTAGTCTAGTCCCTGGAGTATTTGTTTTGCATTATATGGCAGATCCTTACATGTTCATTTAGAGGTGTGCCTTAAGGTCAATTATAGCGAGGATGTACATACTGCAGGTTACGAGTGAAACCAAGGTGACATCCAAAAGAAGTGTTTTTTTGTCAACTTATTAACATGTCTTAGTTTAACTATTATAGTTGTATACGTAAATGATTATGAAAATGAATATACAATAAGAGAAATTACAAACAAGTTTATTCCCAAGGTCCACATAATTCAAGGTCAAGGTCATTTCAATGTCGAATGATGTAAATTGCATAAAAATACGCTATATACCTCAACTCATTATTTATGTTACGAAGGCTGTAGCCATACAACACACAATGAATCAAATGCATATTTTTAAAAAGATAATCAATTTCCTTTCTAAAAATGTTGATTATGCTACAATTACTTTCATGGCAGAAATTTAAAGTAAGCGATTTATATACTACATGACTTTAATTTAATAGCTCTATCTATATCATTTTCATGAGTTTCAATGTCTAAACTGCTTAGACATATCACTTTGTATTTAATTATAAATTTTCTTTTAAAGTGTGCAGACAAATTATTCTTAATGTCAATGTCATCAAGAGGTCAATGCTATTTCAATGTCAAATTCTAAAATGTGTGTTGAGTTGTGTTAAATCCCTCAAATTTAGCTTTTTCGGTGAAGAAATAAACATATTATTACACTTAATGAACATTTCTTGATGAGTTTTATCATAAAAGTTCTATAAAATTCATGGCAGAATTTTTTGTATAATTAAAATTTTCTAGATCATTTTTTCAAAACAGCGATTATGAAATTGAGTTTCATGAATTAAACATTTTGGAATTACAATCAATAAAATTGAATTACAAGTTAAGGTAGACTATTTCAAATTGTAGATTTTTTTTATATAAATTGAAACAAAGGGGTATGAAATCGAAATGCTTTCATTGGTCAAGGTTATATGTATGCTTTCAGATAGATATGTGTTTATTTCGATCCAATACGCCATATGAGGCACATGAGGACAGCATATTTTCACAACAAATGAACAAAAGAAAACAAACGCAAAATGCAATTTAAACACACACACTCGCACGCACACACCCATGGATACACACACAAACACACACATACATACACGCACACACACACACACACAAACACACACGCAATCCCATACACACACTCACAAGTAAACAGAAACATACATGCACGTACATGAACAAAACTTTTTTTTTTAAATCATGACAAAAGCGGAGAAGCATATTATGCATGAGAAACAATAATAATAATAATAATAATAAATCCTTAAATAACAACAATAATCATATAATTCCTTACATGAAACACAATAAACAGAAGCGATCAACATATAGTTATCGATCAGTAAGTCCTATCGAAACCAATTAAAGAACTTATTCGGTAATTAGAACACAAATTACTTAGCAACAGAGATATAAAACATGACGACACACATAGTATAATCATATAATCATAATGTAATGATGCAGACAGTTAAATTTAGGAATCCAAACTATGATGAACATCTACAAAACATTCTTAAATATGTTGTTTTTTTATATGATTAATTATCTAGGTCACGATATATAGGAGCTTTAATCTAATGGAAACAGTACTTATATTATTAATTAACGTGTTAATTATTTACTTTAAAACCAAAAAATGTAAAAGAAGCTACTTTTCTTAGAGTAAGTGCATCTTGTGTATTCATAAATGAAATAAATGTGCGCATATTAGGTCGCAGCCAATACTTTTTATTTATATATCTTTTCCTTAAATCAGTTAATAAAGAACATTCTAAAATAAAAAGATATTCGTCATATCACACACGCAGTCCCATACACACACTCACAAGTAAACAAAAACATACATGCACGTACATGAACAACACTTTTTTAAATCATGACAAAAGCGGGGAAGCTCATTATGCATGAGAAACAATAATAATAAAAAATTCCTTAAATAACAATAATCATCATATAATTCCTTACATGAAACACAATAAACAGAAGCGATCAACATATAGTTACCGATCAGTAAGTCCTATCGAAACCAATTAAAGAACTTATTCGGTAATTAGAGCAAAAATTACTTAGCAACAGAGATATAAAACATAACGACACACATAGTATAATCATCTAATCATAATGTAATGATGAAGACAGTTAAATTTAGGAATCCAGAGTATTATGAACATAACCAAAACATACTTAAATGTGTTGCTTATTCATATGATTAATTATCTAGGTCACGATATATAGGAGCTTTAATCTAATGGAAAACAGTACTTATATTATTAATTAACGTGTTAATTCTTTACTTTAAAACCAAAAAACGTAAAAGAAGCTACTTTTCTTAGAGTAAGTGCATCTTGTGTATTCATAAGTGCAATAAATTTGTGCATATTAGGTCGCAGCCAATACTTTTTTTTTATATATCTCTTCCTTAAGTCAGTTAATAAAGAACATTCTAAAATAAAATGATATTCGTCATCAATTTTTTGACAATTGGTACATTTTCTTTCATTATATGGAATAGAAATAGGTTTATGCCAGCGGCCAGATTCAACTATTAATCGATGAGATGATACTCTGAGTTTAGAAAGAGCAATACGGTGGTTTTCATTGGAGATGCTTGTAAGGTACATTTTTAAATCATTGTTTATGTTGAGATGCCTATAAAACAAAGCTCTACTAGATGCCGTTAATCGTGAATTCATATTTTGATAAAAACAATCCTTCATTCTTTGTTTGAATAATGACAAGAATACTTCTTTATGTCCTACTCCTTGTTGTACCCATACCTCTAAAAACCCTAAACTTGACAACAATAGATGCAACGAACTAACCCAGCTTTTTTTAGACGGTGTCAATTCAAAGTCATTTTTCATCATTTTATATGTAAGTTTAATATACTTATTTTCTTTGCTTTCTATTATTTTAAACCAGTATTTAATTATTTTGAAATATCTACTTACAATAAGTGAATGTCGCCCTAACTCACAGTAAACGAAATCATTTTGAGTTGCCTTTTTAACACCTAAAATATTTTTACAAAATTGAGTATGAAGACGTTCAATATTTTGTGCATTATGAAAGCCCCACACTTCGCAACCGTAGTTTAAAATTGGTTGAATGAGTTTATCAAACAATGCTAATTGATGACTTACAGTAATATTTGTGAAGGTATATAGGTATTTTTTTAGTTTAAAAATGGCCTTCCGTGCTTGCCCTGCTAATGTTATTTGCGTCTGGTTGAAAGATCCACCACTTGTAAAGACTACTCCAAGATAAGACATATTACTAACAATTTCAATATTTTCATTATTATATGTAAATTGTAAGTTCCTTGAAAGTGGTCCCGCTTTCCGAAACACAATTACCTTCGTTTTGTTTACATTAACTTTTAATTGCCATTTTTGACAGTAGTCACTAAGAATTTCGAAACCACATTGTAGACCTTGAGGTGTATCCGCAAATAATACAATATCATCAGCGTATAAGAGAATGAATATTTGAAACATCACAAGATCGACCCCTTCATACCCCTTTAAGATGAAAGTTTCTTCTAAATCGTTTAAAAATAGAGAAAAAAGCAATGGTGATAAACACTCACCTTGTCTTACCCCCAAAATGCAGTTAAAATCTTTTCCAACTGTGTTATGAATTTTAATTTTGGATTTTATGGAGTCATACATACTTTTTATAACATTAAGCATTTTGCCTCTTACCCCAAGACGAATAAGTTTAGACCACAGGTTTGGTCTGACCACATAATCAAATGCTTTGCTAAAATCGACAAAACCGCAATATAATTGTTTGTTATTGTTGATCATATGTGTTATAAGGCCATGCAAAACAAAAATATTATCTGTAGTGCTCATGCCCTTTCTGAAACCAGCTTGCGCTTCAACATAGACAAAATACTTTTCGGCCCATGAATCAATTCGATTGCTAACAATTCTAGTGAACAGTTTACCCATTGAGCTTAATAGAGTTATGCCACGATAATTATTGCAATTATTAATACTCCCTTTTTTATGTAGCGGAACTATAAAACCCTCCGACCATGTTTCCGGGAAATACCCCAATGAAAGAACTTTATTAAATATAGAAAGTAGGCAATGCGAAAAAGCTGTATGTCCGAACATAAAAAATTCATTGATCATTTTATCAGGCCCGGCGCTACGCCCACCTTTTAATTGTTGTATTGCTTTATTAATTTCTTCCTGACTTATTTCACATTCAAGCTCATCAAACATTACTTGAAATTCTTGTTTAACAAACCTCTCATTAAAATATAACACGCCTTCATTTGGATTAAAGAAGTGATCATTTGGATTATTTATACTCTCAATATATAGATATATGTGGGTTTAACATATAACAGATTGTTTCATTAAGGGTGAGTATGCCCTTTGAGACTTCTCGGTCATTAAATTAAGTAACGATGCGTAGCACATTTACGTGCTCCGGGATTCAATCCGAATGTTAAAATAAAATTACTTGTTCAAAGAGTTTGGTATTCTTTTAAATATGCAATACACTGTCTATCTTTTAAAGAGTTAAGGTTAAGAACCTTAAAGTAAAATAAACACCTACATAAATGTACAAACAAAAGAATCCAAATGGGATTTTAACATGATTTGAATCAAAAGCAAATCGCTTTAACAAAAATGTCAATGACCTACATAAATGTACAAACATATTAATCACACTGGTATTTTAACAATCGTCATTCCATATGAACAAGCTTCTGTGGCGATACTACCGTGCAGAGCCATGCTTTGAAAGCGAATTCGAACGTGTAATAAAAAATGTAACGGTAATTATTGTCTCAGATGGTATTCTATCGACCAAAAACTGTATGGGACTTCTTCATAAAGCTTGGAATACTTCAAAATTTGCCAAAAATATCGTATTTGTACATAATTACGGATAAGAAATAAATAGTTAACGCAATTGACATGAACAAAAAATTACAACCGTTTTTATTACACAAAACGTCGGTCTCATCGGGGTCCGTTGCAAACACCTTAACCATAAGGCTAGTCGAACATATAACTATCGTGCATTTGACGAATCTAAAACAAACAAGGAAAATAATCAATTCTGCAAACTGTAAACAAATCCCTTTAAATCCAAATCCGAAAATCGTTATCCCAGTATGATAAATAAATGCCACATGCGCATACAAATTAGCAGTTACCACGTCTACAAAATTAACATATTTACAAAATGAACCATTTGAAACTAGACCGAACGTGAACGTTTCGCCTGTATACATGTGACCTAAAAATTATTTATAGATGTTATATCAATAATTTCTATTAACTTCCTGTAATACTATATTCTTTCGGTCAGCTGGTCATGCAATGCTTTACGAGCGGAGTGTGGTGCAAGATTATCTCATTAAAAACATGAACTACGACGATGACGATTGCTGTAGTGAGTATACATATTTATTTTCAATATGAATTTGACATTTAAATACGCGGTTTCGGGTTTAATTGAGAAGGTTTTAATTAACTATGAGAATAAATATAAGTTTCCTTTAACGATTTATATCATATGTACATGTACATCCATTTCAATTGTGTTGAATAAAACGAACAAGTCTAAGAATACATTTGATCACGTGGAACTTGGTCTTGCATAATTATTAATTGTTTATTATGCTAATTTTATAACTACACAATTATTATTTTTATTTCAAGCTAATAGTTTTAATTCGAAAGTAGATACATATATAGTGTACGGGTAGTCGAAAACGAAACTACATGTTAATTAAAGCAAGTTGCTTGTTCACATTAATATAGAATCATGATTTCTATATCAAATATTAAAATAATAATGCACCAAAAAAAAGCATTGTAACTCTCGTTTGTAGCGCCGCAGTTATTGCAGGGACTACTTTCGTTTTCGTTTTTAATAATCTGCATGAACATAATGAAAACCACAAGCAGGGATAACATCAAAAGGCAAATGAATCTTAATTTCAAATATAATATCGAAAATGCAAAGGCGCATAGAAAATACACCATATACCATTTTGACCAAATATGCGTTCACATAACTGATGTATAAAATTATTCAGTAATATAAGACGTATTATATTATTACATTATATTAGTAATTGAAGTTAAACTTCTCACACAGGTTATATTATGTTAAGGGGAAGATCTAGAGTTAAATAGCTGTATTCAGAATCTTGATCCTTTTTGGTTCTTTTCTGATGCCCCTCAAAACAAAAAGTGCGAAACTGTTTATAAATTTAAAATAGTATTGCGAATATCCATTTCCATAACCTATCCATTTCCATAACCAAAATTATGCTTAAAACCCTGTGTAAGACCAAGGAATTCCATGAATTTAGTAATTCATAGAAAATATCCCCAGAATTAAGGTAGGGTATTCAACTCGCTCCTTTTTAGCACTACCCTGTCCATTTTGTATTACTAGATCTTTACTTTAGTATGCATATTATTGTATAGTGTTTAGTTTATTTGATAGTACAGTAGACAATAAGTCCATGAGTATACATGAAATGTCAATACAATATAAATAAAACAAAAAAGTCACAGGTCATTCAAATTATAAACATAAAAAATAAATCGGTAAATTGTCAAAAAAAAAACAACAAACAAACACATATTGGGTATTTTAGAGAAGGCAATATACAGCGAAAGTCGGTGCATAAATATATACCAAAAATCCTACCATAATCGTAATATGTATTATTAGTATTTCTTATTTCCCATGCTTTATAAATATACATAGCTAAATTTTTAACAATATTACTATTTTGAGAGGTCAATAAATCTATAAACTTTAACATATTTGGTCTAACGTAATAACATGGTTTTACATAAGCTTTTCTGACATCAGTATATCATGTACAATCCATAACAAAGTGGTATTTATCTTCTAAAACATTGCATAAAGGACATTTTCTTTCTTCATAAGGAATAGCTATTGGTTTGTTTCATCTACCCGTTTCAACTTTAAGCCTATGTGCAGAGACTCTTAATCTAGAGATGGCCATTCTGTACTTTGGAATGTTTACATCACTTAAATAGGATTGGAATTTAAAATCGGATATTAATATGTATGTTTTTGCTCTAGTTGATTCACTCAATTGGGTTTTCCAATTTTGTATAAACATATCTGTAACTCTAACTCTAAACATTTTCAAAAATATGTCTATATCCCCTACCCTTTGATTCAGCCACACATCGTTAAAACCACAATTACCTAATAGATGATATGTGAGATTCCAGGCCGATTCGCTTAAGACTTATTGCGTGCTATTTTTTTTACTTCAGGGTCTTGCTGTCCTACTCATGACGACCAGAAACCGTAAGTGGAGAAATACACTTCAAAAAGAAATTAAAGTTAACTATTTTCTTCATTTCCGCAGTTCCCAAATTGTATCGAATTAAAAGATATGATAGCAATCGGATTGCGACAAAGATATATAATACCACTGCAGGACAACAATAGCCGTGGTATCTTAAAGTGAAATCCCTGTATTTAATTTCACAATGGAGCTTGATTATATATACAAAGTATTTGATGACAACCATTACATGATTTTTTAGAATTTTAGGATTCCATAAATTGTAGGAACAAAGGCAATAAAAACCGATTTGAGCAGGAAAATCAGAAGCTCTGAATAGAAAATGAAAATTTGAAAAGAGAAAAAAATGCCTTAACAAGGTAAGAAGTACATTCGTGTATTATTCCCCCACAAATAAAAATAAAGAGGATATACATGAGTCGCCATGAATAGTGGTTGATCGTTTAGCATTTCTTGTTCTTATAACTACTATTTCAATTTACATTTGTTAAAAAAATATGAAAATTCTCACGCTTCATTTTTGAAATAAATAGTGTGTGGCATGTGTTTGCAGTCATATTTGATAAGTGTGTCACCTGTAAAACTGCTTCAGCTGTGTGTGTTATTAATATCTCACCATCTTTAAATGCGTTAACTGCTTTTTGCGTTTATTAAATTCAAGATGGCCGACTGGCAACCTTCTTTGATTTGTCAAAGAGGTATATTTCCTTTGAATTTTACAAAAGTTGATAAACATAATGCAATATCGTGTTGTTGACATAAAATTTCGTCCATAAATGTAAAACAGCCGATTGACGATGCAAGATGGGAAATGACGTGGGACATTTTTTTTTCCAGCAAAAATCGAAATGGCTAAATGTTCGTTGCAACAGCTATATTTAAAGTATGCATATGCCAAATGTGCTTCAAATGTAATTTTTTGGTAATGGTTTACTGTGTTAAATCATATAATTATTCCTGCGACATTGTAAAGCTTATTTCCATTAAACCTATTGCTCCGCCATATATGAATTCTAGTTTAAGCATCAGTTAACTAAACAGTGAATTGATTGATGTATAAAGTATTTACTATGTAGATTAAGCGAAGCCATGTCTGTAAAACTGAGGGACAACAATCCTAACATCGCCGATCTCAGTGACGACTTTAGACCAACGAAACTGCAAGAGATGTTTAGTGAATTGTATGACAATGAATGGACAAGTGCTTTCGCCGTCTTACAAGACCAGCTGACTGAGCGAAGCGCTGTCGAATTTCTGCTAGATGTCGTTTTAGTAAGACCATTTTCTGAATGCTTAAAAATGCGGCAATTTATTCACAAATTATTTAAGTTAGAATTTACCAGTATGAATTGCATATTCGATTGTAAAGCGTTGTGTAAAAAAATATATGCTCCAATGTATCTGTATGAATGCTTTCAGCTCGCCTACGATTTTTGTTCGAATGAACTGAAAAAGACATGGCAAGTCGTCTGTAAGTGGTATATTGACGAGGTGCGTTATACTAGAATTGACTTAATTTGCAAAAGGTAATAGTTAAAAAAAAATTTTTTAAATGAATTGAACATTCAAAACTCATAACATTGTGCAGATCTCTATGACTAACAAAGCGCTAATAACGAATTATTGATCATGTATGTGCCTAATTTTAGCAATACCCATGAAAGGTTAGAATGATATATGTATTATAATTGGACAACATTAACGTTTAAACATGTAATTTAACGTGGTTTGATTCAGTAGAGATGGCGCTATGATCTTTTCAAGATACGAACATGCAGTTACGGAAACAGTTAAAAGATGCCAGGAAAGCAAAACTTTCGCGCCTTTATGAGGATATCTCCAAAGTAAGTAATGCCAAACCTGAAGAAACGTAGTAATTTTAGTAATTCTAATTTAAACCTGAAGTAACATGTTTCAATGTAAAATTACATATACAAAACACTGTTTTAAAAATCAGCCAATATTGCTAAACATACTAGTACAGACTAATACATGAAGATAGCTTTCTGCTACGATAAACTGAACATTTTGTAGGAGTTCCTGAGTTTCATCAACACAGTCTGCACCGATGAAAAGGTGAAAGGCATGCTTTCCGGACCCTAAGTGAATTGCTACATTTCCAAAAGCGTGAAGATTGCACTACTCATGTGTGCCTGCGATCCACCAGTTGTTGTAGCATGTCCTGGTTTAGTAGGCAGGCCTGTATATTCGAGCAACGTAACAAGTATGTCCACATTTTATAATACATGTTGTTCATAGCAACGCATAATAACGTTAAAGCCAACCAAACACTGTTAACAGTCTACAAATGTTATACTTGTAAGTCGTGGTTGTTTTCCAACAATTGACGCAAATGCTTGTAATTGATAAGGGATCCGCAGATTCCGATCATGACACTTCCGTTTATTTAGGCATAGCTTTCGGAATGAGCAAACGTATTGTCAATTAAATTTCGTTTTCGGTAAATGGAATTCTGAACTGATTGTATTTACTTACAAAGACGTGAAAGTCGAACAATTGACTATACCGTATGTATATATGCTTTTCAATTTAACTAAAGCGAGCGAAATATATCAACAGCTTCGTCAGTTGCACCTTTTACTTTTGTAGTACAAGAAAAACTGAACATTCCTGAACGAACTGACGTTGGTTCTGAAGAAAACCGTCATTCTCAAAAGGTCGACGTGCTTGTTCATTCCAACAACGAACAGTCATGTTGTTCGGTAATTGATGTCAACGACGTTGAACTCAACGACATTTCTGAATCTACGACTACTAGCGCAGACATACATCCTCTCATTTTGATTGGCCAAATATTTAAATCTAGAGGAACACTTGACACAAAAACGGAAAGAAATTCTATCGTTAGTTCGACCTCGTCGATCAAAATGGCTAACTATTGCTCCATTAACAACGCAACCGAAGGTTCGTCTTGCATAACTAACCAGAATGATTCAGCCATCGCACATGCAATCACTTCAATAACTAGTCGAAACATGACGACCGAATCGTTTGGCCTTGGCTCACCCAAAATGAGATCTAGTGTCATTACAAAACAACCTTCAAAGAGTGTGGAAAATGCTGCATTTGACAGGGCTTTATACAGGGAATACACTTCCAAAGGACAGCGCGTGGAGTTTTTCGTCTGGCCAGTGTTGTACCTTCACGTGGGAGGGCCACTTCTTGCCAAAGGGATTGCTCAGGGAACCGCATGGGGCCTGACAACGGACGCCATCTCGATGTGGTCGTGGAGAACCCGTGAACCAAAGGCGAATGTATCTGTTGCGAATATTAAATTCCGAGTAGCAGAAGAAGTGTCAACTGAAGATATTGGAAACAGATTATCGGAAGCAAAAGTATCAACTGGTGATATTGAAGACCGATTACTGGATGCAAATGCTTCAACTGCGGATATTAAAGGCACATTTACCGAAGCAAAGGCACCATTAAATAATGAATCCCAAGGATCCGAAGCAGAAGTGTCAGGTGGAGATATTGAAGACAGATTACCAGAAGCGGCGTCACAAACTGCAAGCAGTGAATCCACAGTACGAGAAGAAGGATCTCCAATTCAGGATACTGTGTCACGTACTTCAGAGGCTAGAGTGTCGGTTGGGAAAAATGAAGACCATGCCGAAGAGACAAATGACTTAGGTGGGAATATAGAAACCCAAACATCGGATACTGATGCACCGCCAGAAGATAATGAAGAAATAAGCACTAATAATAAGCTTCATTCCACAACCGCTATCTCCAGAGTTCAGGATTTAGCAATCCTGATCACTAAATTCTTACAAAAGTTTATAATTTTATGTACTCTTTACACGTTTAAACATTTTCTCCTAAATTGATTGTAATAGTGCAGTGTGAATACAAATAACAAAGCAACATTTTTCGTCTGTATGTCGAGTCTTGGGGTGATGGAGCTTATAAATGTATGCTTTGTAACACTACATTGACGTTGCTGTTTTTCTTATGCCAACACTACTCAATGGGTAGTTTTTTTTTAAATACCTTGATAAGGACAAAATGACATGTTTTATAAAGACCATCTTACCTACTTACTGTTATTAGCGCTTTATGATGCTCTGCATCGTTGTTCTTCTTGTTTTATGCATTTCCATAAAACAATTGTAACTCATAGCAGACCAATTCATGTTAATAAGTGTTTCTTCCTTGGTGATGTCTCTTAAGCTACAATATTAAAGAATATTTCTGAATCTTCCACAAAACATGCATCGAGAAGGACTAAAGCCCGGACTCTTTAACAAGACACTGATACTGCCCAAAAGGCATGAATAAAATGACAAACAGAATCAATGAATACAGCTTAACCAGTTAGAGCACAAAAATGTTTAAGCGAGGAAAGGGCTATATCCACGTGTATCATTGATTTAAATATGAAACACGTACATTGAAGTCTCAAAATAGAACAAAATGTTAAGCGCAAATTGTACTCCCAATATAGGAAACAATATTATCGTGCAAATTATACTCTAAATATAGGAAACAATTTTAATGTGTAAATTATACTCCAAATATAGGAAACAATTTCAATGTGCAAATTAAACTCCAAATATAGAAAACAATTTTAATGTGCAAATTATACCCAATATAGGAAACAATTTTAACGTTCAAATAACACTCACAAAATTGACATACCAGTTCATTCAGGTGAGTCAGTTGAATGTGTCTGGGCTATAATTGAAAACAAGAGCTCGGCGGTCGGAGACATATGCCCCCTAAACCGGGCCTTGATTTTCACACTTATTGTGACAGTGACCTTGACCTAGAGACCCTAATTTCAATAGGGGTCATCTACTGTCCAAGGCCAATGCACATGTGAAGTATCAAGTCTATCGGTCAATTGACCACTCGCCAGCTTTCAATCAAACTCACGGAACAATCAATCAGATTTATTTTATTGAGGCCACATTGTCCGACAAACGAAGAGTGTCGGAGTATATGAATAAGCATTTTATGTAAACAAAACTAGTGGGCGAAGCGATCGCTTATTTGGCGACTGGTCAATTGGTTGACGAGTTATTGATCGGAAACGATTTTCACACTTATTGTGAGTGAACTTGACCTAGTGGCCCAAATTTCAATAGGGGTCATCTACTGTCCAAGGCCAATGCACATGTGAAGTATCAAGCCAATTGGTCAATTCGTTGACAAGTTATTGATTGGAAACGATTTTCACATTGATTTTGACAGTGACATTTGACCTAGTGTCACCAATTTCAATAGGTGTCATCTACTGTCCAAGGCCAATGCACAGGTGAAGTATCAAGCCAATCTGTCAATCCGTTCAAAAGTTATTGATCGGAAACGAACTGGTCTACGGACAGGCACACGTACCGACCGAAATCCAGCAAAACAATATACCCCCTCTTCTTTGAATGGGGGGGGGCATTATAAATACTTTATAACATCTGCTATATTACAAATTCAAACACCTTCGTTTTTTGTTTATATAATTTATTGCTTAATCTCACAATAAAACGGTTTTCTGCGACGTTGTTTCGATGCGCATCGAACACGCAGCGATCTGTGAGATCTCTGAAACATCCTACTCCGTGGATATGAATTGTTGTATCTGAACCGGTGAGTGTATGCAGTGTATGCACAGCTGGTAATGCTTTCGCTTTCTTTTCACCTATTGCGTTGTAAATGTTGGTTATAGAAATTAATCTCCTCTAGTCTTTATGGTCATTCAACATCATTGGTAATGTCACTAATATATCATGAAGAAATCAATACAAAATTTAGTTAGTTGTTGTTGTGACGCGTCCTTATCTTTCTTCCTTTTGTTTAATTCATTCCAACTGTGAACCTTAACTTTGGTCATTTTGTCCCATATGTTATTTCACCATTGATTCGATTCTTGACAAACACATCTCTTGCCTTGTGTCCTCTGTTCTCAACATCAATTATATTTTCTTTTGCTTCATTGCTTAGACATTTCTTTGATACAATATCGAATAGATCATCACTCTTGTCTTTGTATGGATTATAGTCATTAAGTTCTTTTTTCAATTTTTCTACATTATTATTCAGCCTTGTTCCATCCGACGTATTTAACTGGTGATGCTTTTTGGAGGATGTACCTGTATTGCCAATTATGGTGTCTGTTTCTTCTGAAATCTTTGCCAACTCTGATGCAGCCAGACAGTATTTGATATTTGATATGATAGGCTTAGTTGTGATTCCTGATATACTACCACCACTTCTGGGAGCTGTATGAAAAGTCACCCCTCAGTATGCGGATCCATATCTCTGGCTCTTTTTCCTTCAATTCGTACGACCTAGCAACAAATTCTACAGCGAAGAAGTACGTGCTTAGCATTTCTAAGGATGCCAAATACAGAAACAGTTGTTTATCTTTAATGGACCTTTGAAATGCTAATAATGGCATAACTTGGCGAATATAACCTCTGTTATAAGCATAACTTGGATGCTGTTCATTTTCTTTATCAAAATCTTCCAAGTGATTTTCTAGGTTAATGGATTCGATTGTTATGTTTAGATCTTGGTTAACCCTTTTTATTTCTTTATGTGAACCAGAATGCAAAACACACTTTAGATTGCTGAAGTCTGCAATTAATGCATCATATATTCTTTTGCGGCTTTCAAAGAAAGCTGACAGTCACAGGTCTGTAAATACTTGAAGTGTTGTCTCATGGGCTTCCAAAGCCCTGTTATAGTGGCTTCCGTTGATAATTTGATTACAAACCACATCATTATATAGCCCACTCTTCACCCACAGGTCATCGATACCACTCTTTTCTATAGTCTTCCCAAGACAACGCAATGGCCCAGAGGTCAATCACCATTTTCCACCATAGTGTTGGGATCAATGTATTCTAGTTTTAATGCTCTCGTATACAGATCCATATCAAAGGTTACTATTTACATGTTTGAATCTTTTAATAAATCTACATACAAGCCACATGAGGCCTTGCTCTTTTAGCATCTATGCATTCTGATTCATGCTTTCCAATGTCATAATTGATATACTTGGGGCTTGCTGTGGGTTTAGGATTGCCTTTAATGGTACATTCTTTCAATTTAAAAACTGTATCAGGAACTAGCTTTAACACATCAGTTTGTCAATAGTCAAGTGCGCACAGGAGACCTGGAAGAGTTTTTTCGTCATGAAAACAGCAGATATCCGCTTTCAAATGCACAGTTTGGACATCTAAGGTTTGGCAGTAAGTCTGAACTGTTAGATTGCCTTGAACAAGTATGTGCTTCCGAACATGAAACGCCAGCTGTAGATGCGAAGATTCTGGACGGTGCAGCCATTATTAACATGCTGGAGCCAAATGGTTGTCAAACATTTCAGGAGTATTTGCAGAATGTGTTCATGCTTTTTGTTGCGCGTGAAATACGGTATTTTCTTAGAGTGGATATTGTATGGGATGAATACCGAGCAAAAAGTCTAAAATCTGCAACAAGAGGCAAGCGTGGGCATGGTATCCGTAGAAGAGTTCAGCCAGATTCCAGACTTCCTGGAAGTTGGGAAGCATTTCTTCGAGTGAACGAAAACAAAACAGAGCTATTCGGATATTTAGCCGATCAGGCGATTACAGTGACTCGTGAAATAGATAAGCAGATTATTACCACCAAAGGTGAAATCGTTCTGAGTAATATACCGATCGAAGTTCACACGAAGAAGCAGATACAAGACTCTTACTCCATGCGGATCATGCTGCCAACCAGAACAATAAAAAATCCTAATACCAACAGTTGATACAGATGTAGTTGTCATAGCCACAGCAGCTTTTTAACATATGAATGTAGAAGAACTTTGGATAGCATTTGTCACAGGAAAACAGTTTAGATATATACCTGTACATAAACTGTGTTATGGTCTTGGTCAGGATATCACGAGCGGTCTATTGGCATTCCGTGCATTTACTGAATGTGACCAGACCTCAGCATTCTGTGGTAAAGATAAAAAAAACAGCATGGGGAACGTTGAAGGTATATGGAGCCGCAACCAAAGCATTCCAGATTCTCGGTCAAACTCCAACAGACGAATCCATTGCCACTATCATGCGAACGTTGGAACGTTTTGTAATACTAATGTATGATCGTTCAAATGCTGCTAAATGTATCAATAATGCCCGAAAGGACCTCTTCACACGCAAAGGTAGATCAATAGATGGAATTTAACCAACACAAGACGCCCTATTGCAACACACTAAGCGTACCGCACACCAGGCTGGATACTGCTGGGGACAGGCACTATTGCCCTCACCAGAACTCCCTTGTCCAAGTAATTAGGGTTGGGTAAGAGACCAGGACAACACTTGGGTACCGTTCTGGACAGCACTACCGCAAGCGTCAGAGTCGTGCCAGGAGTTACTTAAGTTGGCTGCAGTCCCCAGAGTGATTGCCCTGGGAGGTGCAAGTGTATAAAAGCTGACTTGTTGTGCACAGCCCTTTGTCTGTGTGGTAGAGGATGTAACCGCGGATAGAGTTTAAGGCAGCTTCAAGGTCTGGAAGTATAAACTTGTGGAATGCAGTTATTTCTTTATTTAAAGAATGAAACAATATGTTGAGAATATTATACAAATGAAGATATCTGTAAATACAAAAAACAAAAGAAAAACACTTGCTTATATAACATGCGTTCAATGAATATCGAAATTATAGGTTTGAGTAGGAAAATCCTATTTTTTGTACTTTAGGCGGCCATTTTGGAAGCCATTTTGACTTATATGCAATAATTAATTCATTTTTTTTCACGTAGAAACATATTTTAATTAATTAAGAACATAAAACAGCTTATTTTGATGCCAAAAAAACAAAATATTTTAATCAAATATGGCAGTAACATGTAATTTCCTAAATTTTGGTGGCCATCTTGACGGCCATCTTGAAATTGGCGGCCATTTTGAAAATTGGAGATGGGTCCATAGCTGAATTTGAATAAAATACTTTAATCTACAAATGTGCCAAGTTTGTTGCTTTCATCAAAAAGTGAACAATCATTTCACCATATGATCCCGCTATATACACATCATGGCAGTATGCAATACCTTTTGTGAAATAAATTGCATTTATATTTACCTCCTGAATTAACTAGCGTAATCCAACAATTGAAAGCGAACGTGATTTACGAGAGCAGGAATCTAACCAAGAGCTTATGTAAAACCATTCAACACAAACTGGATGTTTCTAATTGTTAAACTTAACTGAAAACTAAATGTTGAAACAGAATGATATCTTTCTGTCGCTTATTTGGAGAGGATAAAGGAACAAGTTTTAGTTCTATAAAATACTCATTATCGTCTTTAAGCGTCCAGATGGTCTGATTAACAACAATCATCATTAATACCCCACGCAAGTCGAAAGAAAAATAAAGTAACAAAAACGTTAAAAAACTTTCAAAGGAACAGTCGCCCTAATTCTTATCAGTCAATTGAGCACATTTCGCAATACCCTGAGTTATAAATTGAACGCAGTTAACCCATTTTAATTTTGAATACAAGACGCATAACAAAGCGTCATTCATAAAATCATGTAAACTTTAAAAAAGCCTGGCTATGGGAAAACAGGGCTTAATGCATGTGCGTTAAGTGTCATCCCAGATTATCCTGTGAAGTCCGCACAGTCTAACAGGGACGACAATTTCCACTTTCACTGGATTTTAGATTACAAGAGATGTCCTTAAAACAAAACAAAAATACCATACACGCGGACATTTTCGTAGCTGATTAGCTTGTGCGAATTTCACAGGTTAACATGAGACGATACTAAACGCACCTGCATAAAGCCCCGTTTTCCGACAGCGAGGCTCATATTTTGTTAATCGTACACAGCTACACAATTATTGTTAACAGTATCGCACAGCTTGAAGAAGCAAAGACTGTAGAGCATGTTTGAAGGACACGATTTTGTTCGTGTTCCTTATTTTTAAATCCTTGTTCAAGTCGACAGGATACATCGTGTTTCATGTTTCAATACAAAGACGTTATACGTTGATTATCAAGCGCATTTGCCAGTGGAAAATAATGTCCAGGGGTCGAAGAAGCCAGTGCAGTTTTCCAAACGTGATTTTTGCTAATAAGATACTCTTTTTCAACAAAACAAACAAAGAAAGCTGAAAGTGTCGTCCCAGATTAACCTGTGCAGACTGAATAGGCTACTTTGGGACGACACTTAACGCACATCCATTAAGCCCTGGGAAAAACTTAAAGCAATTCTTCTTTACCCGCTTGCTTGCAATAGCTTTACATACACTGTTTAATAAAGCCATTGTTCAACGCATGTGATTGCAAAACGGAGCTACCCATACGATGAAATTGAGCACATAAAATGTAAAAACCTCTCCACGAAGAAAATTGATACTTCCTTCCATCTAATACCTGCCTTATTAGATCGCCTTTGCGCTGTGAGGATACGTAGGGCATTCTTTCTTGAAAAATTAAAACCTATGCCTTCCCATATTTCTTCAGAAAAAATGTTCTTTAAATGACAAGAATGTACGGTGGCAAAGAAGTGACATATACTCCCCTTTCTTTAAATCTTTTTCTTTTTCTTAATCGAGGGAACGACTTAATAACTCGTGGAAACGAGAGCTATATCGTGGAAACGACTAACTAAGTCAAGGGAACTAGTTCGAAAAAAGAGGAGTGCAATGAAAAAACAGCGGTGCAGTAAATAAAGATGGGTGCATTAAACAAAAGAGGAGATATTTTGAGCTATCTCGAGGGAACGTGTTAGTCAGCCAATCAAATTTGGGTTACATGTGCACATATTATTTACGCATATATAATATATAGCTGACGTGGTATGATTTAACACCGGATAATGGTCACCATGCCGGACAGGTGGGGTTTCATCCGGGCAATCCGGCTTCCCCATAGCACAAAACCACACCAAAGTTAAATTTATATAACTCACAGTTATTTTTGCTTACTAGGATCGTGGGAACGAGTTAGCTAAAATTATCTCATATTTTGTTAAATGCACACCCTTTATTCACTGCACAGCTCGTTTTTAATTGAACTCCTATTTTATTTAGTTTTGCACTCCTCTTTTTTTTGTATCTAGATCCCTCGACTTAGTAAGTTGTTCTACGACATAGCTTACTCTTTCCCACGAGTAAGTAAGTCGTTCCCTTGAGTTAGTATGTCGTAGGAACGAGATAGAAAAAAAGAGGAGTGAATGTCATCACTATGCGTGGAACTACTGAGCCTTAAGCAAGTGCAGACAGATCAACACGATATTACAGGTCATGTAGAACTACTGAGTCTTAAGCAAGTGTAGAAAGATCAATACGATATTACAGGTCTTGTAGAACTACTGAGCCTTAAGCAAGTGTAGAAACATCAACACGATATTACAGGTCATGTAGAACTACTGAGTCCAAAGCAAGTGTAGAAAGATTAACACGATAGTACAGGTCATGTAGAACTACTGAGCCTTAAGCAAGTGTAGAAAGATCAACACGATATGACAGGTCATGTATAACTACTGAGCATAAAGCAAGTGTAGAAAGATCAACACGATATTACAGGTCATGTATAACTACTGAGCATAAAGCAAGTGTAGAAAGATCAACACGATATTACAGGTCATGTATAACTACGGAGCCTTAAGCAAGTGTAGAAAGATCAACACGATATTACAGG
>VMBQ01006965.1:0-40130 GCA_007657795.1 Dreissena rostriformis
TAAGAAAACGTGTTGTGTATGAGATATTTCGCTGGTGAACTTAATTGATGTATGGAAGTTGTTGGCAAGTTCAAGGAATATTTTGAGGGTGACTAGTCCATAAGACCACTGCATGTCTATATCGTCTATGAAACGTAACCAGCGATAAGGTGTCAATGGTACCGACTTCTGGAGCTGTCCTTCGAGATGTCCCATGAAAATGTTAGCATAGGATGGTTCCATTTTAGTTCCCATTGATGTACCTCGTATTTGGAGGCCATGCACCCTATTGAACTCAAAGGTTTTACATTTCAGGATAAGGGTCAGTAAATCTACTAATGTTTTTGTTGAAGGGTCTTTTATGTCTCTTGTTTCCCAAGCATTTGTGCAGGCCTCAATGCCATACTCGTGAGGAATGTTTGTAAACAGAGATTCAACGTCCATGGAGACAAGTAATGTGTCATTTGATAGAGTGTCGGATAATACTTTTGTTAGATAGTCAGTTGTGTCTTTGACATACGACGGAAGTTTTACTACAAGAGGTCTAAGATGGTAGTCGACAAACTCCGAAATCCGTTCAGTTGGGTGGCTATTTGCTGAAACAATCGGACGCCCAGGGTTGCCGGGTTTGTGTATTTTTGTTAAAAAACAGAATCGGCCAGCTCTGGGGTTGGGGCTGGGGTACACTCTGGAGAAATCAGCGAAACAAACTTCGATTATCTCTCAGTCCCCAAGATTGCGTTAACACATAGCATCTGAAACACATTTCGTAACGGGAAGCACCACTCTTGTGTCAACTGCATCAATACACGCAGTTTAATTGAACATCACTGTTAAAGATGATACAGAAAAAAACAGTTTTAGTTAATAAAAAGTTTGTTTGTTGTTGTTTTTTTTTCTAGCGTTATCGTGAATTATTTAGATTATGAACAACACATATTTGTAATAACAGGGGCGTATCCAGAAGTTTTTTAGAAGGGGGGGGGGCTGAGCTGGGGAGGGTGTGGGAGTGGTGTACCCTCGCACGGTCGAAATTTGTTATTATAGCGTTTTGTTCAAGTTCTATTTTTACTTACACACGTTTCACTATTACGTTCATATTATTGTATTATTTCTAGATATTAACGAAATCCGCATTTACATCACTAAAGAACGCGATTTATTTGAAAAATGTTTAAAAATGCAAAGGTAGATGTATATCCGATATTCAATTACAACTCACGTAAAACATACTTTATTCCTACTTTTAGGTTTGAGCCTAAACTTAAAAAAACTGTTTTACCAATATATAATTACTGTTATTATTGATTCAAATATACATCGATTGAATACATTGTCATAGTCGGAACTCACGCTCGTTTCGATTTACTAAAGATTCTTCGTGAACAAATTTAAAACAAAAATACATGTTTTTATTTTTTCAAAAGTATTATATTTCAATGTTGGTACTATATATACAGCAGTAATAACGGAACATGTCCAGTAGGTTTCGACAATGTACTTTTTTATATGTGAGAAGTTCGCTATAAAAGTGTTTGTTCCAGTTTTATTTTTACTTGCATATGTGTTCACTATAATTTTCATATTCTTTTATTATTTCTAGATGTTAACGACTGTGCCCCGAACCCGTGTAAAAATGGCGGACAATGCACAGATGAAATCAAAGCTTACACCTGCGCATGCGCAGCGGGATTCCGGGGAACAGTTTGTGACATAAGTTAGTGCAAAAGACCGCATTTTAAGAAATAAAAAAAAAAAAGAAATAACTGGTATCGAAAACTGTCCGTTATATCATCGATATTTATTTTAAGTAACGTGTTTTCCTTTTCCTATATAATTATCTTCTGATAAAGGAATAGTTTAAATAATTTCTAGTATTAACCCAGTCTTTAAATGTAAGATTTTCAATTGAGAGTTTTTGGATAGACAAAGAACTAAATTATCTTTGTTTGACTACCCAAGAAACAGCTTTCCGCAAATCGTACTTGAGATTAGCGTAGTTAAAAAATTAAGTTCAATTAAAAAAATAATTATCGGATAATTAGAAAACCGAACAAAGTTTCGGTTCTATTGAAAGTGACCTAGGCAATTATAAAATGACAAGAAACAAAGTAACGTAAAACCTGCATGTCGCCAAAACACTCGTATGTGTCAAACGAAGATCAAAGAAAACTGATGGTTGTTTTTTTTTCTGGTTATTTCTAATAGATGATTGTTTTCGGAATTGTGTAAACAAATGTCTGCTTTAATAACCTTTAATCGCACAAGCATTGAAGGTACATTGTATATCTTGAACAATACTTTATTTCCGTGAAAACTTCAATTGTAATTGCAACGTGTGTTATATTGTATTTCGCAAGTTTAAATAGGGGAACTGTATTTTTTGTGCACGAAGTATTCACTACTTATTTGATTTGATACATTCTTGAGCATAGCATACTTACATACTTGAGTTCAATCGCAAACATGATTTTCGGGTCATTCTAGAACTATATAATATCAGGTTAAATGACGAGTAATCGCAAAATAATTGAAGTTACATCCTGAACGGTACATTCTTTTCGTAAAAATGCCATTTTCATTGAAACGTGAGTTTTCTTGTAGTTTGCAATTTTTATCGGTATGTATATACACAGTTTTCACAACACATTGGATTTGATACATTACTAACTTATAATGCATCACAATCTCACCACGAGGCGTATGTTTCCCTCGTATTATTCGAAACCTTTTTTCAGACATCTATGAGTGCGACCCAAATCCGTGTTTGAATGGTGCCAGTTGCATCGACGGCATCAACTCTTTCACGTGTTCGTGTTTGGCCGGGTACAGCGGGCAGAAATGTGAAACAAGTAAGCATAGTTGTATTTAAGTGTTAAAAGTGAATCGGGTCAAGAATTTCACAAATCCCATTTTTCACACGTGTAAAGAAAGGTATTTAGTCTGAGCTTTCCTATGGATTGGAATACTGGCAAATGGTCTTAAACATATGTATGCTTTAAGAAACGCTTTTAATATAATGATTACAAAATAATGTTCAAAGTTTGTTAAAGTTTTCTTTGTATGAACTATCTGTGCATTGAAAATGGCTTGATGTCCATTTAAATTTTATGAGTATTTAATCAATCAGAACAATAAACAGGCGGATAAGATACGTTCCGGCATAGCACAGGCTGAAGAGGCACAATAGCACAGGCTAACAAGGCATTTTCCCACAGCAAATGCTGATAAGGCATCTATATTTAGAAGAGACTATCTTGTTACAGAAAATATAATTCTTGCGGGAATTTCCGCCCTAGATTAGCTTTATAGAGGACTACACAGGCTGGCACAGGACGCAGTTACACTCTGCCTGAATTTCCATTGTGTTTTTGTCTGCTTGATTGAAATTCAGTTGGCTTTAAACAACTCGGGATAACGCCTTCTTGGTTTGATTCTTAGGCAATAAAACTCTAAATCGTCGTCCATTAAATATGAGTTAATTATTTCTTAAATATATTATAGATCTACGTCTAGTTACTTCACAACATAAATAAAAACATTCAAATGTCACACCGTGCAATCGTAGATAATCTACCTATCAACGAGAACAATAAAATTGTGCACAAACATTGAAATGTTAAACCATTTACTGATATTAATGAAATATATGTTGTTGGTTTTTTTTTCATTTTGAATTTCATAATGAAATGTTACTCGTGTTCAAAAATTCTTGTTAAGAAAGAAATGTTGCTACATGTATTTGCAGACATAAACGAATGTTCTCCCAACCCGTGTCTGAACGGTGCGCAGTGCATTGATGGGGTCAATGCGTACACATGCGCATGCGTGGCGGGATATCTAGGCTCACGCTGCGAAATAAGTAAGTTTCTAGACAAGATTTTTGTTTCATTTGAAATAGTTACCTAGTTTGTGACCACGTGATCCACTTTAAAATTCTGCCAAGATATCATTAGCACAAATTTTCTGATCAAGTTTCATGAAGGTTGGACAACAAATGTGGAATCTAGAGTGCTAACAAAGTAAATGTTGACGACAGACAATAAACAAAAACTGATCACAAAAGCTTACCAAAAGAATGATGAACTCAGGTGAGCTAAAAATACACACATATATTTACACTGCAACATTTTCTTGTTATACCATAAAAACCATATGTGTAACCAGCTAAGTGACCCAGGCAATTATAAAATGACAAGTAACAAAGTCACATAAAACCTGCATATCGCCAAAACACTCGTATGTGTCAAACGAAGACCAAAGAAAACTGATGGTTGGTGTGTTCTGGTTATTGCTAATAGATGCTTGTTTTCGTAATTGTGTAAACAAATGTCTGATTTAATCACCTGTTATCTCACACGCATTGGAGGTACATTGTATATTTTGAACGGTACATTCTTTCCGTGAACAATGCAATTGTAATTGCAACGTGTGTTGTCTTGTATTTCACAAGTTGAAATAGGGGAACTGTATTTTTTTGCACAAAGTATTCACTACTTATTTGATTTGATACATACTTGAGCATAGCATACTAACATACTTGAGTTCAATCGCAAACATGATTTTCGGGTCATTCTAGGACTATATAATGTCAGGTTAAATGATGAGTAATCGCAAAATAATTGAAGTTACATCCTGAACGGTAAATTCTTTACGTAAAAATGCCATTTTAATTGAAACGTAAGTTTTCTTGTAGTCTGCAAATTTACATCGGTATGTAAATACACAGTTTTCACAACAAATTGGATTTGATACATAACTAACTTATAATGCATCACAATCTCACCATGAGGCGAATGTTTCCCTCGTATTATTCGAAACCTGCGGATAAGATACGTTCCGACACAGCACAGGCTGATAAGGCACAACAGCACAGGCTAACAAGGCATTTTCCGCCACAGCAAGGGCTGATAAGGCATCTATATTTAGAAGAGACTATCTGTTATTGAAAATATAATTCTTGCGGGAATTTCCGCCCTAGATTAGCCTTATAGAGGACTACACAGGCTGGAACAGGACGCAGTAACACTCTGCCTGCATTTTCCTTGTGTTTTTGTCTGCTTGATTGAAATTCNATTGGACGCCCATGGTTGCCGGGTTTGTGTATTTTTGGTAAAAAAAATAGAATCGGCCAGCTCTGGGGATGGGGCTGGGGTACACTCTGGAGAAATCAGCGAAAAAAACTTCGACTATCTCTCAGTCCCCAAGATTGCGTTAAAACATAGCATCTGAAACACATTTTCTTACGGGCAGCACCACTCAAGGGTCAACTGCATCAAAACACGCAGATTAATTGAACATCACTGTTAAAGATGATACAGAACAAAACAGTTTTAGTTAATACAATGTTTGTTTGTTGTTTTGTTTTTCTTTTTTTCTAGCGTTATCGTGAATTATTTCGATTATGAACAACACATATTTGTAATAACAGGGGCGTATCCAGAAGATTTTTAGAGGGAGGGGGGGACTGAACTGGGGAGCGTGCGGGAGGGGTGTCCCCTCGCACGGTCGAAATTTGTTATTATAGCGTTTTGTTCAAGTTTTATTTTTACTTACACACGTTTCACTATTACGTTCATATTATTGTATTATTTCTAGATATAAACGATTGTGCCCCGAACCCGTGTACAAATGGCGGGCAATGCACAGATGGAATCAATTCCTACACGTGCGCATGCACGGCTGGATTCCAAGGAACAGTTTGTGACACAAGTAAATGCAAAAAGTTTGTTTGTTGGGTGCATAAAGAACTGGTATCGTAAACTATCCTTTTTCCATCGATATTAATGATTTTAGTAACGTCGTTTTCTTTTCTTATACAATATATCTATTGAATGGGAGTAGTTTCAACAAATACCAGTTATAACACATTCTTTAATTATGAGATTTTCGATTGAGGGTATAACTATCGACACAAAATAAGTTATCTTTGTTTGACTACAAAATAAACAATATTCCGCAATTATGTCCCGTATTTGAGCCTTGCGTAGTTAAATACTTAAGTTCAATTGGCTTATTTTGCAAGGATAACTAAACAAATACAAGAAATCCGCCAATACATCACTAAAGAACGCGATTTATTTGAAACATGTTTAAAAAAGCAAAGGTAGATGTATATCCGATATTCAATTACAACTCATGTAAAACATACTTTATTCCTACTTTTAGTTTGAGCCTAAACTTAAAAAAACTATTTTACCAATATATAATTACTGTTATTATTGATTCAAATGTACATCGATTGAATACGTTGTCATAGTCGAAACTCATGCTCGTTTCGATTTGCTAGAGATTCTTCGTGAAACAATTAAAAAAATATACATGTTTTTATTTTTTTAATAGTATTTTATTTCAATGTTGGTTCTATATATAATGCAGTAATAACGGAACATGTCCAGTAAGTTTCGACGATGCACTTTTTGTTATTAGCAGTAAGTTCGCTATAAAATTGTTTTGTTCCAGTTTCATTTTTACTTGCATATATGTTCACTATTAGATCTACTTTCATATTATTTTATTATTTCTAGATATTAACGACTGTGCCCCAAACCCGTGTAAAAATGGCGGACAATGCACAGATGGAATCAATGCTTACATCTGCGCATGCCCGGCGGGATTCCAGGGAACAGTTTGTGACACAAGTAAGTGCAAAAGGCCGCATGCTTAGAAAAAAATAAAAAATAACTGGTATCGACAACTTTTCGTTATATCATCGATATTTATTTTAAGTAACTTGTTTTCCTCTTCCTATAAAATTATCTACTGATATAGGAATAGTTTATTGAGAATACTAGGTCGGTGCGGAATAAAGCAAAGTTTATTTTGCGAGGCTTAGACAATCTGAACCACGAGCCTTGGCGAGTAGTTGGCAAAATGAACTTCGCTTTATTCGGTACCGACATGGTATTCGATTTACCCCATCAATATTTTATTTATCCTACATTTTTTTTTTATTAAACTTGTTTCTTATACACTCAAAAATCAAAATCATATTAAATTAACTGAATCTAACCTTGCGTAGTAATATTAAAATTGTGTGTGATCTTTCCCGTTTACGCCACTCGAAATAGTCCTTAAGAATTCCACGCAAAAGCAGAGTAACAAGATTAAATATTGCTATATGCCTCGATTCAAATTTAATCAGCATTCCAAATGTTACACACTCAAGTAGAACACACAGGCTTTTGTTCAAATTAAAATTCTAGTTTCACCACTGCAATACACAAAAGAATGGCTGCCATTTTGAACTTACTTCAAGCATGATTCAGCATTTATCCCCGGCGATAATGTAACTTTTAGTCTATACACAACTCTTCATTTTACACACTTTTCACTAAACTGGCATAACAAAGTCAAACATCTACTGCTTCTTGTTCTACTCACTAAAGTTATTTAATTACCATGTTTATTTTCGTCAGTTTTGTTTGCTTTAATGGCGAGTTAAAAGTTCTGCACACAAAACAAAATTGATTCCTTCATCGCCATTTGGTATAAAAACACGCTAACCTCAATGACAACTTTAATCCAATCCTAATAAAAATA
Source organism: Dreissena rostriformis (assembly GCA_007657795.1). Taxonomy (NCBI): domain Eukaryota; kingdom Metazoa; phylum Mollusca; class Bivalvia; order Myida; family Dreissenidae; genus Dreissena; species Dreissena rostriformis. Next base: position 7,522 of record VMBQ01006965.1, read on the forward strand.
CAGTTACAACGATATGTACTTCCATTTTCTGTTGAAAAGACGATGAAAAGTACAAACAAAAAACAAAAAACGTTCGAACTAGTATCTTACCTTTAATTATCCTTTAAAATCCATAAATAATCCATCTAACACAATAATTGACGATTTCGCATTTAGGATCTTTAATAATTATTTTAGCATAGTTAAATAAAGACCCTTATGCCATCGTATCACTAGTCTATTTTCAAATGTGTTTATGAACTCGATAAACTTTCCACTTCGTCACACGCTACGTCAGTCTAAATTAAACTGGTGAGTTTCTTCACAGAAATTACGTCACACGAGATACGTCATAAATTGCGCAATCAATTGAATGAAAAATGAAGGAACGGAATGTCGGTTTTGAGATAAATTTAAGTGGAAATTTGGCTTTAATGTATATACGGTATATTGAATTGAATAGTAAACATTCATTTCATGTATTATACATCCAAAAAGTAGTCCGCCGCGAGTGACAGCTATATTTCAACAGTCTTGAAAATAAACGAAAATATATTCCACCGTGGTTTATGTCGACAATGCACGTCTGATGATGGGATAAAAATAATAACTAGTATTAACCCATTCTTTAAATGTAAGATTTTCAATTGAGAGTTTTCGTATAGACAAAGAACTTAATTGTCTTTGTTTGACTACCCAAGAAACAGCATTCCGCAAATATATCCCGTACTTGAGATTAGCGTAGTTAAAAAATTAAGCAGAATTTCAAAAGTACTTTTAGTTTCGAGCCTTTACCAAAAAAAAACTTTTTTACCAATATATTATTACTGTAATTATTGGTTAAAATGACACCGATTGAATACGTGTATTCATCGTCGGTACTGGTGCTTGCCTCTATTTGCTTAAGCTTCTTGTTCTAATAATTCAAAGAAATATGCATCTTCTGTATTAGTATTTTATGTCACCTTTGAAAGTATATATATATCGTCGTGATGAGGAAACATATACAGTAGATTTTGACAATGTAATAAGAAGTTCTTTATTATAGCGTTTTGTTCAAGTTCTATTTTTACTAACACAGTTTCACTATTACGTTCATATTATTTTATTATGTCTAGATATAAACGATTGTGCCCCGAACCCGTGTAAAAATGGCGGACAATGCACAGATGGAATCAATGCTTACACGTGCGCATGCGCTGCTGGATTCCAAGGAACAGTTTGCGACAGAAGTAAATGCAAAAATTTCGTTTTTTTGGGCGCATAAATAACTGGTATCGAAAATTATCCGTTTTCCATCGATATTAATGATTTGAGTGACGTCGTTTTCTTTTCTTATACAATAGATCTATTGATATGGGAGTAGTTTCAACAAATATCAGTTATAACACATTCTTTAATTATGAGATTTTCAAGTGAGGGTATAATTATCGACAAAAAATAAGTTATCTTTGTTTGACTACCAAATAAACAATATTCCGCAATTATGTTCCGTATTTGAGCCTTGCATAGTTAAATACTTAAGTTCAATTGGCTTATTTTACAAGGATTGCTTAACAAATACAAGAAATCCGCCAATACATCACTAAAGAACGAGATTCATTTGAAACATGTTTAAAAGTGCAAAGGTAGATGTATATCCGATATTCAATTACAACTCATTTAAAACATACTTTATTCCTACTTTTAGTTTTGAGCCTAAACTTAAAAAAAACTATTTTACCAATATATAATTACTGTTATTATTAATTCAAATGTACATCGATTGAATACGTTGTCATAGTCGGAACTCATGCTCGTTTCGATTTGCTAGAGATTCTTCGTGAAATAATTAAAAAAAAATATACACGTTTTTATTTTTCCAATAGTTTTATATTTCAGTTGTTGGTACTATATATAATGCAGTAATAACGGAACATGTCCAGTAGGTTTCGACGATGCACTTTTTTATTAGTAAGAATTTCGCTATAAAAGTGTTTTGTTCCAGTTTCATTTTTACGTGCATATATGTTCACTATTACTTCTAGATATTAACGACTGTGCCCCGAACCCGTGTAAACATGGCGGACAATGCACAGATGGAATCAATGCTTACACCTGCGCATGCCCGACGGGATTCCGGGGAACAGTTTGTGACACAAGTAAGTGCAAAAGGCCGCATTTTTAGAAATAAAAAATAAATAAATAACTGGTATCGAAAACTTTCCGTTATATCATCGATATTTATTTTAAGTAACGTGTTTTCCTCTTCCTATATAAATATCTACTGATAAAGGAATAGTTTTAATAATAACTAGTATTAACCCATTCTTTAAATGTAAGATTTTCAATTGAGAGGTTTCGTAGAGACAAAGAACTAAATTGCCTTTGTTTGACTACCCAAGAAACAGCATTCCGCAAATATATCCCGTACTTGCGATTAGCGTAAAAATAATTACCGGATAATTCGAAAACCGATTAAAGTTGCGGTTCTATTGAAAGTGACAAGGCATTTATAACATGACAAGTAACAAAGTCACGTAATACCTGCATGTCGCCAAAACACTCGTATGTGTCCAACGAAGACCAAAGAAAACTGATGGTTGTTTTGTTCTGGTAATTGCTAATAGATGCTTGTTTTTGGAATTGTATAATTAAATGTCTGATTTAATACCCGGTAATCGCACACGCATTGAAGGTATATCTTGAACGGTACATTCTTTCCGTGAACAATGCAATTGAAATTGCAACGTGTGTTGTATTGTATTTCGCAAGTTTAAATAGGGGAACTGTATTTTTTTTGCATAAAGTATTCACTTCTTATTTGATTTGATATATACTTGAGCATAGCATACTAACATACTTGAGTTTAATCGCAAACATGATTTTCGGGTCATTCTAGACCTATAAATTGTCAGGTTAAATGACAAGTAATCGCAAAATAATTGAGGTTTCATCCTGAACGGTACATTCTTTCCGTAAAAACGCAATTTTAATTGAAACGTGAGTTTTCTTGTAGTTTGCAAATTTACATCGGTATGTATATACAAAGTTTTCACAACATATTGGATTTGATACATTACTTACTTATAATGCATCACAATCTCACCACGAGGCGTATATTTCCTCGTATTATTCGAAACCTTTTTTCAGACATCAATGAGTGCGACCCAAATCCTTGTTTGAATGGTGCCAGATGCATCGACGACATCAACTCTTTCACGTGTTCGTGTTTGGCCGGGTACAACGGGCGGAAATGTGAAACAAGTAAGCATAGTGATATTTAAGTGTTTAAAGTGAATCGGGTCAAGGATTTCAAAAAAAAAACATTTTTCACACGTGTAAAGAATGGGATTTAGTCTGATCTTTCCTATGGATTGGAATACTGATATCAAGGCTCACGCTGCGAAATAAGTAAGTTTCTAGACGAGATTTTTGTTTAATTTGAAATAGTTACCTAGTTTGTGACCACATGATCCACTTTAAAACTCGGTTAAGATATCATTAGCACAAATGTTCTGACCAAGTTTCATGAAGGTTGGACAACAAATGTGGAATCTAGAGTGCTAACAAAGTTAATGTTGACGACAGACAATGAACAAAAACTGATCACAAAAGCTTACCAAAAGAATGATGAACTCAGGTGAGCTAAAAATACACTGCAACATTTTCTTGTTATACCATAAAAACCATATGTGTAACCAGCGAAGTTATTTTGAATCAAGAGCAAAATCAATCAAGCTTCTTTCAAGAAACTTTAAGTCGTGAGATTACGTAGTAAAACACATACATTAATGTTGTATTATCCCCACAAAAGTTATTATGGAAACTAACAGTTGCTACTAATGTTTGGGTCACAAAAGGATATCATTCTGTAAAGTTAATCTCATTTATTGAAGTATTATAAAAAAAACTTAAGATCGGAAGAGCTTTGCAGATTATGGTCCCAGATAAGGCTGAATTTACTATTACCGTACCTTTTTTTGCATCACCTTTACAGCATGCGAAAACGGGTTATTTGGTTTGAACTGCTCTTCACATTGTCATTGCCGACCCGGAGCCAACTGTAACCATGTCTCTGGGAACTGTTCCGATGAGCTATGTGAGCCTGGGTGGACACATAGTAACTGTAGCGTTGGTAAGATAAAATTTAACAATTATGCCCGCAATATGTTTACCTCATTCATATGGTTGTTTATCTTATGTAAAGAAAACATCCAGTCTCTCTTGCATTTAACGTAATATCAATGGTGCAAATCAAGGGCCCGGAAGTAGGAAGTAGTTAGTTTTATCAACGCGTCACATCTGCCGAGTACTCAATTATTTATGCTTAATTGTTAAAAAAGGAAATATTATTAACGGTATATTTTTGTTAACTATTTCTAAAATAAATAGTGAAAAATATAAATTTAATTGAATCCCATTATATTTCCTTCCATAATTGCGTACGTATAGAAATGCACTTTGAAACTTTCTTAACAACCGATGAAATAATTATATCTGCTCCAAAAAGAGAGCTTCTTTCAATAAATATCGCGCAACTGTCTTTATACAAACGCATTTACTTAATGCGTGTGCTAATCATAGTGAAATTGTTCTCGCGATGTTTTATTGAGTATGACTTATTTAAATTTGTGCCTTTATCATTACTTATTTACGTTTGTCTAATAAAGTGTGGAGACAGTAGCGGTTTTCATAAAGTTTAACTTATGTTTTTGTGTTTGTTTTGTACGCGTGTGACATCCCGTGTTTTGGTGCTGTGTCGCTCCGTTTGAAAATTGACTCCTTACCATAAATAAATGACCACGAGCTACATACGGGTTCACTCGTTCTATTTCAGGGAAAGTATTTCTTTGTTTTTATTCGAAATTCGTCAATATCTATATCTATTCATTGTATTGAATGCACCTAGCATAAATACACACGTTTTAATACGAACGATGCGTTCAATATAGTGTTCAACATAATAAAAGCTGAATACATTTGATTGGCATAGAAACATGCCAATATACTCTTGCTATTATTCTAGGACAATGTTAATGAAATCATATTAGTAAGAATTTGCCTTACAATTCATAAATCAATTTACAGTAATGGGCTGATAAGGTTATATTTACTGACGGAAATTAGGGGGAGGGATGGATATGATCTCTGTATCTCTATAATCACTGTTCATATATTAATTTTGATGAAGCGGATTATGGGTAATGATCACCAACCGATTCTCTTTTATTACTAGTGAGCGAATATCGGAGGTCCGAACTTTATCATGTAGTTGTATANAATGTGAACCTGGGTGGTCTGAAAGTAACTGCAGCTTAGGTAAGCATTTTAGTATCGATTGGTGCGAGCTAATTACTAATTTGGACATTTATGAGAATGACATACTCTTCTTTTTTTCAAAGGCAAAAAACGCCACGCGCCCTTATCGATAAAATCTTAATTTGCCTTATGACCTAACTTGTCCGCAGAATCAGCGTCTGCAACATGTTGTCTTCATTGTTTCACACATGATTATGTGTAAGAATGCAAGAAAGTAAGAAATGCATCCTTCACCTTAATGATAAATATTATAATCAAATTAGAATTGATAAGTAAAAATAACCTATACAAGTATACCCATAGCCGTTATAATTGATAAGTAATAATCTATAGCAGTATTTTCATAGCAAAAAAGGCACCACACATATAACTGCCCTTTTTTGTATAAACCGCGCGTTAAAATGCCCTTTTTGAATTTACTGCGCCATGCCCCTATGCCCTCCTGGGGAAAACACTGCATGTGTATGATATTTTTTTTTAGTTCATATAAATCATGCATGCACATCTTGAGACAAAATTTATGTTACTGTCCGGATAACCTATGTGCGCCCGGTTGGACTAAACGCAATTGTAGCTTTGGTAAGATTTACAATTGACACTTGATGGCAGATAAATAATATTAATTTTGTAGTATGGTATGATGTGTATGCATAAAAGCGGTTTATATTCAAACGTTTTACACAAGCTTATTATATATGATATTTCCTCTATGATATTTTCTTTTGTTCGTCTTTCAAAGCTTGTCATTATGGCATATTTTATAAAAACATTTCCTTCCACTGTCAGTGTCTACATGGAGAAAGATGTGACCGTATTTATGGCCACTGTACTAATGACCTGTGTTCGCCTGGATGAACTCTTCGTAATTGTAGCGCTGTTACGATTTAAAATTGGCGATTATTGATTACGTGTTTTACGCTCATTAGGATACTGATGAAATATTGCATTGGGTAATGATCACCGACCAATTCTTGTGTATTTATAGTGAGCGAATATCGGAGATCCGATCTTTATCCTGTAGTTGTATATTTAGGACAACAATGACAGAAATATTTATTCAAACGCCGATTTCGAAAGAACATTTATTGTTTGTATGTAGGGTTATTTACTCTGTGACCTAATTGTTTTGTTATTATACCCCGTTACGAAGAATTAAGGGGTTTTCTTGGATCACAATGGACGCCTGTCTGCCTATATATATGTTTTCCTGTCTGTCTTACCGTCGGTTCCTTGCCACATGATTTTTTCCGCATACATCCTCCTACACCTTTCAACGTAGAACATTCAAACGTGTATTGCGTTTTCATTTAAAACTTATGCCCCCTTTTTTCGAGCCGGAATGTTTGTTCTATGATGATTCTAAATAAATGTATATTATATATATATTAGACATTATTTGAAAAGTAAACATCTCTAAAACCACAGGGTCGACAAAGTTATATTTGATATGTAACATGGTATAATGGCACTCTAATATTTATCATTAAATCATGGCCCTTAAGTAAAAAAAACACTCTCACAACACCTAAGGTTTCATGTATTTCATATAGACTTGTATAGAAAATACCTTACAAATCTTTTTCTTTTGAAACCATATGTCCAAAAAGGTTAAATATTTTGGTATGTAACAATATACTGTATTCCATGCCATTTAGGTCAAAACTGGTCATGTCCCGAAATCAAATGTTACCACTTTGCTTCATATGGCGATCTGCGGGGCAAAGGGGAATTGGTCAATATTGTGACAATTCAAGGTGTTAACATAATTGTTATTATATACCGCTGTTCAAATGATGACTTTTTTATGTTTGGAACTCAGCCTGCAAATCTGGCTTCTACGGACAAAGCTGCTCTCTGGACTGTCATTGCGACTCGTGCCATCACATCAATGGATCGCGCGTAGAGTCTCTTCAATGCCATGATGGGTTCAGGATGGAAAATGGTTTCTGTACACGTAAGAATGTATTGTGTTTAAGGATTAACAGTACATGATCAATGAAGCTTGTATTTTTTACTCACAGATCTCGCGCATGAATATTAAAAAAGAAAAATATACAGCAGGTTCCATATGTAAAGTACACATTTATTCCATTACAGAACACAAACAGTTAGAAGGCCGCACTATCACAAACGTGGCCGGAGTTGTTGGTGGTTGCGTGGCAGTTGTTGTAATCATAATTGGAATTACTTTATTAACCGTATATTACAAGCGGCGAAAACTCAATTCGTAAGTTACTGTTGCATGTGGCATATTTATGATATTACTATACAAAGTAATATCTAGTGACGGATTTGTATTGACTGTATTGTTTAATTAATTTTTTTTCCTCTCATATCTTATGATTGATTTTATTTCAGTGCAAAGGGTCATACTAAATTATCTACACCTGCCAAGATAGAGACAAGTTTCAACAAGAGATTCGATCATATCGATCGGGCTAATGATGATAAACTAGTCTCCGTAGAAGAAAGTGCGAACGTCGCATCAATAAGTATATTCACACATGTTTTTGAGATAAAAATGCATACATTTTAATAGGTTTTATGTAAGATAACTATATATATAAGGAAAATATTAGATATTGTATTTTTGAAGGAAACAATTTGCCTACCCCGGAATTCGAACACGGTACCTCTGCGTACCAAATGCGCCATTACTGCGCCACTCATGTTGTTATATTCATAAGCGAATTATAAACGCTATGTTAGTTAATACTTTTTGTTACAAAAGTATTGAAAAAAAGCATGATAAATGCTTTATCATTTTAAAAAATGATGATTTTCCATTAATGAACAATTAATTACAAAAAATCATAGTCAGGGGTGTTTTTGCTTGTTTAAAATAATGTAAGCATTCTTTTTGTTAATCGATGACATTTTTTCTGAAAATTGCCATTTTGCCAAAATGTGAACAAGCCCGTTTCAAACGTATTGAACACAAGAAATTATCACTTACATTTCTGAATAAAAACGATTAACGCTAAGTGGATATATAAGGTGAATATGCTATAAAATTATTTATAAAATAGACAATCACACATGTTTCATTATCATAAAGTTTCAGATAATGTGTTACTTCGTTCTCTGCAATTAGTCTGACAAAATGATTTTAATATTTCATCTGGAATTTTAGATGTCAGCAGGTTATTGTCTGTCAAAGAAAATCCAGTTCCTTATGATGACAATGATTACTACAGCTTCAAGACGCTTAGCCCTGGAATCAAAATCCATGAACTCTGGGACTACATTCACGAGAAGTGTCAAAGTGGTTCAACATTCTTTGGAAAAGAGTTTAAAGTAAGAAACAGTCCCAAATATAAAGTTTTAATAATCAGTTAAATATCTCATTACAAAACATTATCGCACCATTAACATTCTTGTATTGTAGAAATTCAGAAGCGGGCTTATTCATAAGCACGACACAGCATCGTCCGAAGAAAACAAAGGAAAGAATCGCTACAAGCAGATGTATGCATGTACGTTAAGTTTTATTTTGATTTTGTCAGTTCAAGTTACACAAGATTGTTAAGGTAAATTACTTGAAATACAGTTTCTTTACATAAATGTCACAAGTCCTTGTTTCAGAAGCAGTTACAATAATCATAAGTGAAGATTTGTTTTAAACAAAAACACATCTTATACAATAAAGGTCATTAAGGGTATATCATAAACTTATTTGTTTTCAGACGACCACAACCGTGTGCCCTTGACAAAAGAGATTGATGGCGATTCCGAATATATCAACGCGAGCTATATAAACGTACACTTTTTATTTCTGTTATATCAGTATTATTTTTATCCTCATTATGATCAATCTGATTCTCTTCTTTTTCCTAATTTTAACAGACATCGCATGATCAATAACGCTTTACAAAAATTTTATCAAGAAAACAATCGAAAATAATAATTAAAAAAAATGTCACTTATTGAATACTTAAATTAGATTATGTTTACAATGTAGGGCTTTGAGAAGGCAAAAAAATTCATCGCTTCTCAGGGTGAGTAAACCGTCTTAATTATTTAAAAAAAATCATAATAGTGTATCTTCCGTTTGTTTAATATATTCTCTTCCTTTCGGATTAAAATAAATATCGCAGAATATGTTGTATTAATAATAGCTCACCTGTTAGTATAGCACACATATTTTCAAGTCTTTTTTAAAAGGTGCAACGGAGAAAAATTAAGATGACATCTGGCGTATGATTTGGCAGCAAAGGGTAGACAAGATTGTGATGCTGACAAATTTGGTTGAAATGGGAACGGTATGGAATTTATTTCTGATGTTGAATTGTCGGTACATATTACTTTAAACAAAAAAACAGCATATTAACATTGCTTCACGTGCAGTAATTGTTGATTGACATGTTGGCAATCGTGTTAAACGCTAAAGACGCGTTGATAGTTTATATATTATGACACAACACAATTGTGCAGTGCTTGACATAACATATTACTATGCAGATGAAATGCTTACCATATTGGCCCGAGGAGTTGAACGGTGTGTGCCAGTACGGACGTTTTGAGGTAAAGTACGTTGATGTCGAGGAGAAGTTTGACTACAACATCAGGACGTTCACGATTACTAAGGTCTTTTTCCGTTCATTATCGTAAATACTACATGTCTAATGATGGTGGTTATTGTATTGTATTGTATATACGTGTTGTATCAAACGAGAATAACATTAAAGACTTACAAGCATTACTTCGATACTTAATTATAAAGTTTGATTTTGTGTAAGTACACATTTTCGGTATTCGTAAGTTTTTATTCGTGTAAACAGGGACATAATACCAGGAAAGTGAAGCAGTTTCATCTTAAGTCATGGCCAGACAAAGGTGTTCCCGACACAGCCTGGTGTCTTGTAGACTTCTGGAGAGTGGTGGATACTCAGGGGAAGCACCATTCACCAATTATGGTGCATTGCAGGTAAACTGGTGTCACTTTGAAACGTACCATATTTGATTCGTTATTTAACGGTTTGCAAGTAATCGACATGATGCTACACAACATTCGATGAAATTAAGATTACGCATTGTATTTGAAGCGCTGGTGTTGGACGAACAGGAACATTTATTGCTCTCGACAGTCTTATTTCACAAGCACACATTGAAAACTGTGTCAGACCATTCCAGATTGTCGAAGCGTTACGTGAACAAAGGGTCAGCATGGTCCAAACAAAGGTAAATGACATTTAATCATAAACATTGCACATCTATTTATCAAATATTCGCGCGTGCGATTTTGTTATCCCCCGCCAGAGGCGGAGGGATATTGTTTTGGCGTTGTCCGTCCGTCCGTCCGGCTGTCCGTCCGTCCGTACAGCACTTTTGTGTCCGGAGCCATATCTTGGAAGTGCTTCGGCGGATTTCATTGAAACTTGGTATGAGTATATATATGGATAAGACGATGATGAACGCCAAATGGCATTGTACACCATCCGTTAATAACGGAGTTATGGCCCTTTGTATCTTGAAAAAATGCTTTTTACTATAGGCACTTTTGTGTCCGGAGCCATATCTTGGAAGTGCTTTGGCGGATTTCATTGAAACATGGTATGAGTATATATATGGATAAGACGATGATGCACGCCAAATGNTCTTCAAAAAGCTGACCCTGGCTCTGAAGTATATCCTTATGTAGAGATGACCAAATCGGAAATCGGAAAATCCCCGTCTGCGTCGGATGATTATAATTGATATCATAAAGTTCATTTATTAAAAAAGTACTACACTTCAGAAACGTGATCACTCAAAATCGGAAAAATTCCGACAGGGTAGGGACACTGACAATGCTGTTTTTGTTATTGTTAATAACACAAGGCAAAGTTGGACACCATTTCATTAAACAAAAATCGGGGACCATTCGGACAGTTTGGTTAGGCTATTCCCAAGATGTACGTTTAACAAACAGTTATCTATAAAGTAACATGGTCATTTTAAGACATTCATTTCACCTAAAGAATGTTCTTTTAATATAAGGTATAATATGTTCATTTATTTTGAGCACATGTCATTAAGCTGATCTGCAGAAAGTATTTAGAATGACCCAAACAACTTCGTTATTTCCTATAATCATATATGAGGTCGGTTAACCACAACCTCACCTTTGAAGCCGTTATGTCCGATAGTGTTATTTATGATATAACACATCGTAAAGTGACCCTCGACTATGTTTCCTTCAATCATGCCGCAACTTCATAACTGGCCACATCCACGAAGTCAAATAGTTAACGTGGATTTATATAGCAAAATAACTTAACAAATATTTTCCCGGAATTATGCCCTCCCGATATTTTAGCACAGAAAAATAAATGAATAACAACTATTTATAGGTCATCCACTTTCCAACAAAGTGTCCATAATTTATTGTCTAAACTTTAAAGGTGATGTCCGTGGTGGCAAAGAAGAGGGAGGGCGTATGTTCAAGAGGTAAACGTCAGAGAAGTCATTTGTCCGCCTAACTAAAGTTTGATTAGGAAGGCATACATCAGACTTTAGCAAAGAACGGCAACTTCACTTTGTACAAGTAATGATGACTAGCGAGGTAGTTACTGCATTGAAGTGATTTTTGATCCACATAATACACGATCGACTACTATCAAAACATTGGAATACATTGATGTTGCTGTCACCGCTTAATGCTGTAAGTGAGCACACTTCAGTATGTGGTGCATGACAATTTGTACCCATTGTATTTTCTACATTGTCAGATGACATTTGGAATAGACAACATCAATTCTGCAAGATTTAAAAAAAGAATACGACACAAAACTGCATTAAATTTTCAGCATCTAATATTGGTAATGACAAGGTCAGAAACGTAAAATAAGTAAGAGATACATTACATAGATTGTCATGTTAACATGTTCCAAAATATTACTGTTCGGATGAAATAACTTTTTTATTAAATTCGTTCTCTGGATTGTTTAAAGTATTAAAGTCATATCACGGTGATAATTTACATTCGCATGCATTTTCAGGTCAAGCTTTGCACAGCTAAGTGAATTTCCAGAATTTAAAGCACTGTATATGCCAGGTAGCCCTGTACTGATATTTACCTGACCCGAATTCGGTTATTTTTTAAACATATGCCACGGTATCATTACAGCTCCTCATGAGCAATATTTGCTCATGTACGATACCAATGGAAAACTGCATCGAATCAGACTAATAGACTCTATTTGAGTTTCCAAAATAGCTTATTAAAAATGTCCTGACATTTTATGGTCAATTTAACCCGGTTTCGAACACGAAAGTCATTCTATTCATTTTATAGATGAAATAAGACATAAATTTATAATGTATAGTATGAGAATAAAATATCATTGATATCCAAAACACTTAAACTTGAAAGCACGTTTCTTGTTTTAAAAATAGCTATCATTTCTCCACTTTGTTAATGTGTTGTATAAACACAAACAAATCCAAAGAGAAACAATACTTATGTTAAACAAAGTAATCTAGCCATATTGCCTTCTAAGAGGATTATGCTATGCTTCATATTTTTGATCTGCCTAAACGCAGGCACCTGTATTGTAGATATATCATTGTTGCAGTTAGTAAGTTGGTATAACACAATTATATATGTAACCCATGAGATATGTAAGATACCACCACCACAAGCATCATAAGTTTAATGACTAAGTTGTCCTTGCCTGTCTCACGGGCAACTATTCTTACCTCAAATGAGACATTTTAGAAACCACCACCAACGACATAATTATTTTCTTAACAAGTTGACTTTGCCCTCCTAACGGGATTCATGAGCTCAGCAGGAGGCATATAAGACAGCATCACCGCCAATATCATTATTTCGTAGTCTTACAACTTAATATCACTATTTGATGATTGTTGTACATTTTGCAACCTCTTCGCGATTGCATCTTTTTCATCTCTATTTGTTGTAGTTTTTTTACAACGTGTTACAATACTATTTATACCGTGTACTTAAATGAAAATGTCTTTGTATGGCTGTTTCATCTGTAAGTGCAATAAATACATACTTTTATTGTGTATACATACTGGAAATGTATTCTTACTTTTTTATTTTGTAACTGTCATTATGTTATTTTCGGTAATTTTCATAATTTTATTTTTCCAACTCAGAATTATAAGCTACTGAAGTTATATTTGAAATTTACTTTAACTATTTGGATAACTTTATCTTTGTAGCTTATGCCCTTTTATCATCTAAGATTGCATTATATTATTGTCATATATGTTATACCTTAAATGTATGTTTTTGCAATATCGAAAACAAACCTGTTGGATTGTTGTGTAGTCTTACACGTCTAACTTATAGTTATTCTTACCTTACCATAATAATGTATGAAACCATCCCCATTATTAGTATTTCTTTTTCAAATAACTAACCTAACACTGATCAAGTATTATTATCCAAACTTACAAACAACAACATATACACCACCACCACAAGCATCATTATTATTTTTGCAATTAACTTCGATTGCACTTTTCACTTGTAACTATTAGTTTCAAGCAATGAAAACTATAAGACACCGACACCTCCAGTAAAGCAGTCAATCAATTAGGCGTGCACCTATCCCGGTCAATTATTATAAATAACCCATCAAAAATAGTTTTACATCTCATAAACATTTCGAGTAAAACATCGTTAAGGCGTGACAACCGTTTCGCTTACTTTAGCAACCCAGTTTTGCAAAAACTAATAGTTTTATTGTGAAATTAAACCATTACCGACATTATTTAGTCCGTTGAACGATACTTGTCAGCATTTGATTATAATTGTAAATAGTGTAAATTAACCCCAGCGTATATAATAACCAAAACAGTCAAACACAATTCAACATTGTCGATTGTCGGATGAACGTCGCGCTTTTTGTCAAGGCTGGATTTTTCTCTTTGTTGTTTTGTCTAAAACCTTTTAAAGTGTGTCTGTCGCGATATTACTCTATGTTATCTATTTCATCAATCATGCTACATTTACGAGTCGTTCAGGTTGTCATTATGAAGATGTCTTTGTCTGTTGTACCCAGAAGAAATCAAATTATATAACTAGTGTTAAGTTATCATTTGATGTTTAACTTTTTTTATAAGCATAGTGTTCCCTGTATTAACATTTAGTTTACAAAACAGTGTACAACAATTTTACTAAAAGTATTCTACTTTCATAATACATATTTTAAGATCTTCATTTAACTGTTGATCAGTTGACAACTGGCAGTTTATAAACTGAAAAGGGTTCTATAATAAAATGTGTGTTGCAAATCGTTGTACAATCCCACAAGTATACGTAATAATTGACACCTCCATTAGTAATGACACCACTCATGAATATGTAATAAATGCTATTAATGTAGTTGATGATGTTGATAAATATAAATACAAATGTGGCTATTGTAATAAGAATTCCTCGTTGTTGATGTCAATTTTATTGCTGTGTTCATAATCAAGTTGATAAACAAAACAATGATGGTCAAAGATTAATTACACAAACATGAAAAGTAGACAGACACAATTTTGAAAGTCGCTTTTAAAATACACAACTAACTACAACAATATGTGTAAATCTTATTAAAAACATATTGGGATCATTTGTTTGACAGTAATTAAAATGTATTCTGCTAATATGTTTTTGGAATATTAGCATTTCATTTATAATGGAACGAGAATCATAACTGGTGCAAAACGTTTTTCTTTGATATGTTTTAGTTATATTTGAACTTCTTATAATTGGAAGTTAAATAAACACACGCATTGTTTACCTTATATGTGTTTAGTATTTTTACTGTCTTTTCCTTTAGAAAATGTATGAATGTATTGATAAAACAATTTGTGTTAAAAGAAATATATATTATTTTACTGGATAGAGGACAGTTAACTTCTTGATAAAGCAGTCGCGCCAAGAAAAATATAACCGTGTAACCAGCATAGATCATCAATGTTTACAATACAATTATTAAGGCAATGAATTATTGTATCCTTAAGGAATCAAAAAGCCTTATACTTAATATTATTGTTCTTATTTAAAACAGTTCATATGCCCTGTTCACCGTGCATATCTGGATAGATAAGCGACAATTATGTATGAAAAACATTTTTTTTTATCTTAATAATGTTATTCATAAAAAAATGTGTGTTTTTTTTAAAGATGAAGTTCAGTAACAAATATCCAAATAGGCGAATGTTTAATGTTAGATGGATTTCAATTTCAACACTTTGTTGATAAATTAGTAGTCACTTTTATTGTGATGCATTATTGACGTGTTTGTACAAGGTTGGTTAAATGCAATTAGTAATTTGCACTTTTTTCATTGCAAATATTCACAAATGAATTTTGTCGATGTCGGTGCAGCCTGGGCTTACATAGTTAACATCTGAGTGTTCGTTTGGAGTGTGCGTATATGATAATACGGACCATATATTGTTTTTATATTTTGCGGTGATTGACTGTGAAAGTATGTTAAGACAAATGATGTATTTGTGTCACGTAAATTTGAAAACGTTTAATTCAATTTAGACGCTGTACTGTTAAACATTATGTGTTTTTTTCCATTAAGCTAATATAATTGTGAACAATGTCTATAAATAAGTGTGCACAAGGTTATTTTACACGCTACGACTATTGATTGTAAATGGTTTGGATAATGTGTTGATCTCATGTGAAATGAATGGTGATATTTTTCAACAAAACCATCATAATTTCTGATGAGTTGTACAATTCTAAGATCTCTATAACATGTGAAGATATCCAAAATGTTGCTCAGTTTAGGACACAATGTTTGATTTAGGTGTGTCAACCGATGCTATGAAATTAATTCCATGTTGTATAAGTTTGTCAATAAGTAACATGTAATCTTCTACACTCCAATCACATGTTTATACATTAATTGTACCAATCGACATTCGAATATATTTGAATATGAACCAAAATATATTGTGGTACGAAGGATATGTCTTGATAATCTCAAAGGCCTATATTTAAGTATTTAATTCGATCATACATGTATTATATTTATATTTCATACATTTATACAAAACAATAATAACTGACAATCAGCATCTAAACTAACTCGTGTCTGTTTCGTAACTTGGTTATCAGTGCTTTACTAATTTTTATCCAGTAAATCGGGTTTGAAATTTAATATCATTTGTAAATCTACTAGGAACTTCATTGATTCATTAATCTCTAACATTGGAAGTTATTGTCCCGAAGTTACGCATTTGTTTATCTTACGAGTTTGGAATAGCCACCCAAACATCATTTAGATTAACGGCTTTTGGAACAAGCTGGGGTATAAATGTAGACAGACCTAAGTATCCTACTCATCCGCACTTGTGCGGGTGCTAGCAATACTATAGTCAAATAAAAGTGTTGTTTTCTTATCCACACGTTTTAATTAATACAACATTAAACATTAGCCTAACATTAACTATACTATATATAGACAACGTCTAGAAAGTGAATGATGGATCAAAAGGTTGTATCACTGCAACCCAAATATCAACGCACTGTAGTGTTCTATTCCGAATGTTTGGTCAGAGTCTGACATGGTTGCTATCAGATGGTAACATCTCAATACTACCAACGTGTCAAGAGCGCTGTCTGTATGACTACCTAATTTGTAAATTCAATTTAACTCGATGATTCATTTGTTAAGAGCTTTTATCAAATTGTATTATGTATTTTAGTATGTGGGGATGATATAACTACACACATGTTTTTAAAACGAATTTATATCAAGAAATTGCATTCACAGCATACTTATATTCGGACAGTACAACGACGTTTTCATTTATTGGTTATTGCAACTCCTTTTTGTATATTAACTAGTTCTTATAATACAAGTGTCATCATGTTTGCTATACTTTCAGCAAGGCTAAAAGTGTCATTTATATCGGTAAAATTGGACTTATTTTTTATATTTAATATCTCTTAATAACAGTCCACACACATTCTCGAGCGTTGGTTTTAGGCACAGTCATATATGTGGTTGTCCGGTTAACGCAGTGGTTTGTACACGCGCTTCTCACCTAGGCGACCCGGGTTAAATCGTTGTTCCCGACATCTTGTGAGTTTGGTCGGTGGTCACCATACCGGACACTCTGGCTTCCCACCACAGCACAAAACCGCACTTAACTTAAAATCTTTAAGTTAAAAACAAACAGCTGGAAATCGCACATAATGCAGTATAAGGCGCAGAATGACCTCACACAATTCGAACTACACACACATACATATTTTGTATAGCTCCGAACGACCTATATTGTGTAAAAGCTGATGGCATTTGTAAAGCCGATAAGCCTATTTTGGTGAACTTGCATATACCTTTTGTTTTCATGAATTTTGTTCTACTATGGAATCCAAAATCCAGATCAACAGCCCAAGAAACCATCACCTCATTGATTTACAATTTATTTAGCAGAAATTGCATACAGTTTATATACAAAAGTATCCAAAAACTCATACCATATACACATGATAAAATCAGTCCGTAGATAGCGTGTGAACAACATTAAAAAGACATTCGTAACATAATCATATGTTTACTGATCAAACGAAAGACAACCACTAGAATACAATATTACACTGACATCTACAAAGACACGCTTTACGATAAACGTATCTTTTATTAAATTATAGTTATATTTGTATGATCCGAACTGTTTGTTTGTAATTCAGAACCCATCCAGATCCTTAAGTCTCACATTGCGTTGACATCATACGGGGATCCATACCAGAACTGGACTGCAGATAAGGTGAACGATGGTATTGCAAATACCCGAGGCCGTGCTGACGATTGTGGATGTTGCACAGCTTTTGAAAGACCAGCATTGGTGCAACTGACACTGGACAAGACTTATGTCGTGGAAAAGATTCTAGTTTTAGGGCGTACAGATAACGGTGCGTAGAGTTATATATATCGGTTTAGTGATTCTAATATTACACATGAACATAATATGTATGATACTAGCACACCAGTTCGCCGTTTATAAATCCGCTTCATATATATATATATATTTATTTCCTTTAATGCATGGAAAGCATAACATATTTACACAAAGTATTTACAATAAATAATACAGGCATAAGTACACGTGCAAGCATACAATTAATGCTTATAATAAAATAACGTAACACGTAGTCCAATTTAACTTCCGGTTCCAAATTTTGATCAAGCTGCTGCAGGTACGCATATGCTGAACGTCTGTGTTCCCTTTGGAATTTATACTTCAGTGACATATAATGTATATGCGCGTCCAAATGTTTCCTCATCTTGCTCACACCATATGTTTGTGTAGGGCTGTAAGCTAATCGGTCAAGAATAGTTTAAAGGTTGGTTTATACTTTTTCATCTGAACCGAAATTGCTGCACACTATAAAAAAAATCACAAAAATGATCATACATTTCGTCAACCTCCATATTTGGTATTAACTAATTAAATGATGTTACTTTTTCCAGCAGACGCAGTTATTGTTTCATAGTGTCAAATGGATACTACTGTACACCTATATTTTATAATTCTTAGAGTTGTGTATAACATGAAGTTAGTTTGGTTATCTTATCATGTGTTACTTGTTTATAGATTCAATGGCTCAGTTTAACAACATAACATTGTCACTGGGAGGACAGGATCAATTACTTCAGGACGTTGCGTTCACTTCGAAAACCGGGACTGTTGCGATGGCAATACTGAATCCTCCAAGCAAAGTGTATGCTGTACGAGTTTCGGTTGGCATGACAACACATACCCATATGACTATATGCGAGATTATGATATACCGACAAGCAGGTAAAATGCTTTGAAGCTTACTGTTTTCGAATTAAAGTAATAACTGAACAATTTATTGTGCTTGATTTCAATAAATGAAATGTTAAGTTATATTTGTTTGAGTTGATATATCACAATTATTTTAACTGTTTGAACACATGGCTACACGAGTACTATGGATATGTTTGCTTATTTTGATTTTTACATAGTTTCTAGTGTGTTAACGTTTAAACATGGGCTCTGTATCCTTTATCAATTCTTGTCTTGTTATTTATCTAATGAATTCTATGTATATGTAAACAATGTCACCTTTGCCTTTGTGTTTCGGATACTATGCGCATCTGCAAGCGACCAATATAATGTGGTTTGCAGTCTCTTATATACAAAACAATCAGAACATGGACTTGATGAAAACTTATACATATCTTTTAAGGCTCATGATAGAACACATGTTGGTTACAACAAACATAAACCATAACGCTGTTGAGCATGACATAGTTCTTCATTTCGTATTTTGCTCTAAAGTTCTAAAGCATTATTATCTTCACGTTATTGAATGCCTTTACAGGGGAATATTTATTTTCCTTGTTGAAAATGGGACGTGTCTGTCTTCCTGTCCCATTGTTTCGCTGTTAGTCGGACGATTTTTTTAAAACATCGCGGATTGTCTAAACAATCGGAATTAAGCACTTTTTTTTTACATATTTCGCGCTTTATGAAAATCCTATTCATTTTGAAACTTGACAAACACATATAAACATCATGTGTGCCTATATACTTAGATTCGCACCGAAATTATGGCCCCTTGTGTCGAGCATAACTCAAAACCAGCTTGTGTAGTTACCTTCTTATCTATCTTGATTTCTTTCGGCATAGCTGTCTAACGCTAGGTTTTGACCTTAATCAATAGGTAATACAATCTTGAAAAAAAATCCACCAATAGATACGAATGAATAAATCCTACCATTTCATTTGCTAAGTTGAAAGACATCCCACCAAACATTGGCTACATATTTCTTTTTTGGATAAATGAGGAACCTTTTGTATGTCTGACCTATATCTAAATTGTTTTACTGCTGTTTACGTTTTTCTTTCAAAGGCACATTTTTCATTTAATGTAGGTATTAACCAATATATCTTATTTCACTGATCACTAATAGATCTCTGATTTTCCACTATTCATTCACCTCGTTATTACGCCGAGGCCGATAGTTTGAAGGCCTTTAATCTCGTATTGAATAGGCTATGCTCAATAACTGGATAATACATAAACTGATCGCTATGTATACGTTCAAAATATAGCAATTAACAAGAATGGTAAGTAAATATGCCTATGCATGCTATTTACACATATATGTTTTGTGATAAAATTTTAGCTTTAAACCCATTATTTTATTGTAACAATTTTGTTAACGTTTGACTGTTTCTTATAAAGGTGCTCACGATCGCGTAAGCAAATAGCATCTGATACAATGCAACTAACGGGCAGCGTCATTCTACATTGTAACTATACCAAGACACGCAGAATCATTGAACATTACTGTTTTAGATAATACGGAACACAGCTGTTATAGTTATTAAAACAATAGTGTGTTTATATATATTAAGTATTTATCAACACAACACATAGTCGTTGTATGTGTTGGCGTTTATCGCATCCATCGCTATATATTTATTTTAACATAATGGTGTTCTTTCTTAGTTTTATTAACAACATGTTTAAACAATTAAAAATAATATCAAGTCCTCAGCGTCATTCGACCCCGGGTCTTTCGTATTACGTCCGATTTACTTCCCGTAAACAAAATACTCGGCCACACATTTAGCACGGAAGTCCGTGGGTCTTCTATAATGTATTTCATGTAACAAAATATGGTGTGCAGTCCAGTTGATTATGGAAGAATACTACCGCTAGAGAAAGAGTCTAGAAATATCACATGCAACAACCTTACCATCATTATTGTATCTACAACAACCGGTATTATTTCAGAAAGCAGCTCACTACCCCATGTGTTAACCAAGATTCGTTTCATTCAACTAGTTAGAGTTATTTGAATAATTCTACACAAGTCAACTTTGTCAAGTTTATTTTTATTACAATTCTTAAATGTGTCACATAACATTAACACAATTTGATATTCTATTGTTGAACAAAACATTATATGAAAGGAACAATACAAAAAGATAAATGGAATTTATTGGCCAAATGGCGGAATATAATTTACACCAGCCTAGCACTAGAGTAAATAAAACCTCAGCTATAGACTAGCACTACAACTGAGGCATATCGGGTAGGCGACCGGAAGTTCTGCCCTAAAGATAACCCCAACCCAGTTGCACTATAAATTTAGCTTCTCGTTTATGCAATCATCGCCATCAGATAATGCACCGCACTCTATGCTATTTCGCAAGAGCTCCGCAACGGGTTAACATTTATTTATGCAATTTCTATTTCAACGAACACCTGACTGGTTCGGAAATATATATCGTTATATACGCGCAATTGCTAAGGCCAACGCAACCGGCCAACTAAATTCTAGGTACGCCGTACCTGCTATTTATTTATGCAATTCCTATTTCAGCGAACACCTGACTGGTTCGGAAATATATATAATTATACACGCGCAATTGCTAAGGCCAACGCAACCGGCCAACTAAATTCTAGGTACGCTGTACCTGCGATTGTTAAGTGCAACATATAATAAAATATTCGCAATGCCACAATTTCCAAAGCCAAAAGGATTTATTCCAGGTACGCATAAGCACGCAGTGCCATCGAGCGAGTACTAAAATACCCATACTATCCCGAAAATAATTTTGAAAGCATTCCTGCCATCCTCGCACAGACTAGCACTACGTGATGGATGACAACAAAATGCTAAGTTTACCTCCCCTAGACATATAAATATTATTCTATAGTTAATTATTTATACTTTTAATACTTCCGATCACCTCCAAGACATAGAATTTCCGCCTAAATGACATATTAGAATGAAGTATCAAATATATAAAATGAATTAATAATGGCATATAAATTTTGATGTCAGATCGACCTAGATCTTAAGAATTAACTGTAGTGATAAAAAACAATATCTAACTCAATTATGCGGCAACTAAATAACATATAAAGAGACATTCATTTCGTTACAAAAAAGGCACAAATCACAGCACTTGTACACGGCACGTTAAGTAGCAAAAACATTTAAACACACTGAATAACACGTTGTTCCCAATAATATCCATTCACCGAAGTCGTGTCCCAGCAACATCCTGGATATTGACCTACTTCCGGACGATGGCGATGTATCCATGCCATGGCGCTGCCGCTATGTACGTTTGGAGGCCCGACGATTAAACCGACGTCTACCCCACGAGTCGTTTACAGTTAATAAACGTAAGCCGAACGTGTGCCGTGGTTGCTCGCAACAGATTGACAGCCATTCTGTAAAAGATATCTCGGCAGTACATTTGAACATAACAAAAACAGGTTAAACATAATTAACAGCAATCTATTTGGGCGGGTGGGTTTGTTGTTTCAGCGAAAGCTATTTCGAAAAGAACGAGGTAACATGGGCCTAGGGTTTATATACCTATTAGTGACGTCAGAAAGTCACTATTGAAATCGATTTCCTCATGGATTATTATCGTCTGCTAGTATCTTATAATCGATACGAGATTTAAACCTATCTTTACCGAAGACATGTATTCGCTACTTCAAATAAATGAAATTAATTTTTATAGAAATTAATTTTTATTATGAATGCCGACAGTGCCTTAACATTGAATTAAGCTACAAGTATTGCTAATTATAACTTATTATAACTACTCGACTATGAGTTGATTATCAAATGTCATTTTTTCAGACTGTCTACTCGGAAAGTACGGTGCAAACTGTTCAAAATATTGTCATTTTAATTCGGGTTCATGTGAAAGTGTCACGAGCACATGTATGAATGCTATTTGTAACGATGGTTGGCCTGTAATGAGCGTTAGACATATTATATCATTAGAAAGATTGCGACAGATTAACACTATTTGAGAACGTTTGACCCTTGAAATGTTTTGCAGTTTAATGAAATTTGCGATACGTTTTGCGATTGAAATTAGTTCACATAAAAAATAATACCAAATAGGTCATAACATGTTTGCAGATATGATAACACGATATTGTAAACCTTAGTGTTATTTAACCCTACGTGACGTTGTAGCTGAGAATGACGTCACTGTTCACGAGATAAACAATCTGCTGTCAACTTTACAACTGTATTCGTTTTATTGTTTTAAAGTGTTATTCTCATCGCAAATTGCAAATATGCAGGTAATTCATGTATTATTATTATATGTATATATGTTGTTGATACATAGTGAAATGTTATGTTTTTTCATTGAACAATCTAAAGTTATTGGCGATTCTGTCAGTCTTCTGCTGTTCACATTATGATATTGTAATATTTAGCAGAATTATGCGGTGACAAAATTTCGGAGGGTATAAAAGGCTGATTTTTCTGGGTTTGAATCACTCTAACCAGAACGGTTGGGTCGGTATGTGATAACACACAAAGTTGGAGAACAAAAGAAAGACAAAAGCTTTAAAAGCTGATGGTTTGTTATTAACAACCTCATAAAAAAAGATGTTATATAAAAATATAACAGAAAAACTGGCAGAATTTTAGCAGAATTATTAATTTATAACTCTAACTCTGTTCTCATGTAATGTTATCATTGACATGAATGTATTACATGTTTATAAATGTGTGATATGTTGAAAATATGCAACAATATATTTAAGAAAATTGACATAATGTGTTTATTTTCACTTCTTAACTGAAAGAAATAATTAAAGAAATTTATTTTAAAAAACACGATTCGCTACCGCCTCCGAAGGTATTTAATAGATGTCTTTTCATTAAAGTCAGAGTCGTGACATATTTTGGTTGCAGCAAAAACTCCATGCTACCAATTTTGTATCATTTCTGCACAATTTACCTGTGTAGATTTAATGGATTTGTATTAGAATAAAATTATAATATTATTTAAAAAAAAAATCAACTATGGACAGAGATATGGTGCTAACACGACATAGAGCTCGTGAAGAAAGTGATAACATTCAAATTGTGAATGAGAGGCAGAATGTCGAAAATTCAAATAGTGCAGAATTTTAAACTATTAAAACAGATGAACAATGTTGTTCTTCTTATAATGGACAGTCACAGTGTATGACTAGTTCAAAGTTACATATGAGTGCTGGCGACATTCATGATAATAAAGCAATGAGTCAAAGTATTTCAAACATTGAGGAAAACGTTGCAAGCCTTGAGAATTCTTTATTACATGTAACCCAGGAGTTAACAAATGCTTTGAAAAATCTAGATTTGTAAAATAATAGAGATAAATCTATTGACTCTCACAGGCAAAACAGACTTCAAAATCACAGGTTGGCATACAGTGAGAGTGATACTGATAGTGATAGTATTCCTGACCCAGATAATCTTGTGTCCAACTCATCAAGGCATGTTATCAAGGGAAACAAACATTATTCGAAATTACCTCCCTTTACAGGTAAAGAATCATTGAATGTTTGGTTTAACAGATTTGAGGATGTTGCAAAAAGGCAAAAAAGGACACTTGATGAAAAATTAGATGAAATATTACCTAGATAACAGGGAATAGCTGGTGAATTTGTTTATGGTCAATTGAACCGTGACACTAGGTCAAATTACAAATCTTTGCAAAGAACTCACAAACAGATTCAGGGTAGTTGAAACCTCTAAAATATTTTGGGTACAATTCAGTCACAGAAATAAAAAATGTGGGGGAACAGCAAAGGAGTATGCTACTGAATTAAAACTGTTGTATGACAAAGCCCATGTTAATCCTGATAAAGAAACAAGAAAAGAGGATCTTTTAAGAAGATTCCTTGATGGTTTAATGATGATGAGGCTCGTTTTATGTAGAATTCATAAAAGAACCAAAAGATATTGATGAAGCTGTTTTTCAAACAGTATGTTTCCAAGAAACAAAACAAAAGAAAATGTCATATAATGATAATATTCGACACATATTAACTGATTCAGATAACAGTGATATTGTATGTGATACTGCAAGAATTGCACCAGGTAAAAATAAAGCAAGGCTCATCAAAAAAGAGGTTAACAGTGTCCATGAGAACCTGTCAATTAAAATAGAAACCAATGACGTGGACAAATTGAGAGAAATTGTCAAATCAGCATTAAATGCATTGACTGCCCAACAAAACCAAGTAGAGTTTCACAAGAGTTGCAACACCACACCAAATCCCAATTTATTAAGGACAGGTCACATACAAACAGTTACATTAAAAACAGAATGAACAATGACAGGAAATGTTTTAATTGTCATGACCCATCACATATAAAAAGAAATTGCACAAATTTACAAAACATGCAAAGTCAAGTAACTGAACAGTGTAAAATGCCATCAGCATTCCCCTTCCAAAGTAATATGCACTAAGGGAGAGAAAATCATGTCTACACCAATGGTACACATCTAATGAGTCAAAATCAAAGCAATAAAGGCAGTGAAAATCAATGGCACAATCAAAACACCACTAATAGTTACAGTTATGCTGCCCCTGACACATGTTTAAACTAGATAGGACTGACTCGAATGGCCAAGAGACAGTCCAACATTTTGAAGGCCAAAATAGTGTTGCTTATCCAGCAAATAATCCTATTAGGCGAGGTTACCCATTATCAGAAAGTATATATATTGCTGGATGTGTTCAAGTAGTGCACGTTAATTATGTTGTTGATACTGGTGCAGAAAAAACAGTGATTTCCAAAAATATTTATAATAAAATTGATGATTCAAGTAAACCACCTTTACAAAAAAAAGGCAAATTACTACATGCAGGTGGGGAACCATTGACAGATCTTGGCAAATGTGATTTAGAATTGCTAATTGATGGATATAAAACAAAATTTGAAGTTATTATTGCAGATATAAAAGATGATGTTTTACTGGGTATTGANAAATGTGATTTAGAATTGCTAATTGATGGATATAAAACAAAATGTGAAGTTATAATTGCAGATATAAAAGATGATGTTTTACTGGGTATTGACATTTTAAAAGGAAGTAACGGCAAACCTGCTGATATTATACTTAGCCAGTACAAAATTTTACTCAATGGCGCAGAAATTACATGTCATCAATACAGTGATAATACTGTACGGAATGTTAAGTCTGCAGATCATTATGTTATTAATGGCTATACAGAACAAATAATTGATGCATATGTAGACAGATATAAAATGGATGACAATAGAAAGTGTGCTGACATTTTAATTGAGGCATCAGCTAGTTTTAAAAACAATTTCCCTGTTATGATGGCCACAAGTTTAGCAAATATCAATAGTGCCCCAACAGTTAAAGTTAGACTGATAAATCCATTTCCTAATGATGTTTCAATCAATCAAGACACAGTGATTGGTACAGCAGAATTTGTAGCAAATGACCCAGTACAATTACTTGAGTCAGAAAATATGCAGGACCTCAATACAAATTCAATAAGGAGATTACAATTTGTTCAAACACCTGAAAACAAAGTCCTAAGAAATGTTTCTCAGGACAACATTAAAATAGCAAATGATAACAGCATAAGTGAGCAAATACCAGAACATTTAAAAACACTGTACACTGACTCAGTTAAAGACAAAAATCAGTCTGATATTAAAAAGATTGCAAATGTTCTTATAGAATACCAGGATGTTTTCTCAAAGGATGAAAATGACATTGGCCTTACCAATTTAACTGAGCACACTATTGACACTGGCAATGCACGGCCAATCAAACAACCTTTTCGGCGTGTTCCAATTGCTTATCAAGAAGAAGAAAAAAAGGCCATTGATAAACTTCTTGACCAAGGGGTAATAAGACCATCAAACAGCCCTTGGGCTTCACCACATTGTTTAGTTACCAAAAAGGATGGCACAATAAGGCCGGGCATAGATTATCTTTGTTAAATAAGGTCACTAAAGGAGATGCATTTCTAATACCAAAAGTGGATGAATGTATTGACTCAGTAGCAGGATCTAAATATTTTTTAAGACTAGATCTTACATCAGGTTATTTTCAACTTCCTTTGTATGCAAATGACATTCCCAAATCAGCATTTACATCAAACGATTGGTTGTATGTGTTTACTTCTATGCCTTTTGGTATGACCAATAGTGGAGCTACGTTTCAAAGAGTTATTGAACTTGCCTTAAAGGGTCTACAATGGCAAACATGTATCATCTATATTGATGACTGTATTGTATTTGGAAGCACAGTATATGAACAGATAAGCTGGTTATCTGAGGTTTTAAACATATTTAGACAGGCAAATCTGAAGCTCAAGCCTTAAAATGTGAGTTGTTAAAATATGAGGTTACATTTCGTAGATACAGGGTGTCTGCTAAAAGTGTCAAACCAGATCCATGTAATGTAGCTAAAGTTTTACACTGGAAGGTACATGAAAATGTAACAGAGGTTAAACAATTTCTTGGTCTTTCCTCGTATTATCGTTAACATGTAAAACATTTCAGTACTATTGCAAAACCATTGTTTGATCTCACCAAGACTGATAGCTCTTTAAAACGGACAAATGAATGTCAAATGGCTTTTGACAAATTGAAACATTGTCTTACAAAACCAGATTTCATGACTTTACCAATAAATGATGGAGAATTCATTTTAGATTGTGATGCTTGTAATTTTGGTATAAGTGCTGTATTAAGTCAAATACAAGGTGGAAAAGAAAAAGTAATCGCATACGCTAGTCGTACATGGAGTAAAGCCGAACGAAGGTTTAGTGTGACAGATAAATAATTACTTGCTATTCGATAATTTTTTGAATACTTTCGTCATTATTTACTTGGTAGAGAATTTAGAGTGAGATCAGATCATAGGGCGTTACGTTGGCATTTTAGTCTGAAATCGCCTACAGGCAGAGTAGCACGTTGGATAAAAATTCTATCAGGATACACATTCCAAGTTGAATACCGGCAAGGTCAAAAACAGCGAAATGCAGATGCTTTGTTTCGGTGTCCCAATCCAAAAGATTGAAATTGTCAAGACATTGATACTGAGGAAATGCTTACATGTGGACCTTGTTTCAAGTGTAGAAAACGAGCGTTAGAAATGGATTCAAACATCCATGATATTTCAAATCAAAATGTATGTACGAACAATATATACAATGATTTAAAGGATTGTTCACTAACTGAATCAAAGGTCAAGGACATAGTAAATAAGTCTATGTCAAATGTAAAGGTTACAAATACTGGAACAAATGTAGAATCAACGAGAAGTGTTGATTGTTTATTGTTATAACTGTTGTTCAGCTGTTGCCTGAATGGATTTTTTTTTTGTTTGGCCTAGTGAAAAGGTCAATGTTGGAGACAATAGGTCTTGTTTTAACAGTTCTTACTACAGTGGCTATTTACAGAT
This sequence comes from Dreissena rostriformis, assembly GCA_007657795.1. Taxonomy (NCBI): domain Eukaryota; kingdom Metazoa; phylum Mollusca; class Bivalvia; order Myida; family Dreissenidae; genus Dreissena; species Dreissena rostriformis. The sequence continues at coordinate 36,028 of VMBQ01006965.1, forward strand.
TGAAATTCAATTATGTGCATCGATCAGTGTGTAGATCAATGACTACAAGGTCAAAAACTGGTTCCTTAGATGATTACGTTACATGGTCAAACAGTTTTACTGTACATGACATGATAGATTTACAAATGAAAGATAAAGATATCGGGCCTATATTAAAATGGCTGTCATTGGGTAGCAAACCTAATGGGAATATGACCAATTTAGAAAGTGTGGTTACACGTCACTATTTGCATTGCTGGGATGCATTGATTATAAAGGATGGTGTGATTTTCAGGTTTTATCATCAGAAGGATAATTCAGGAACATTTTTACAATTATTAGTTCCTAAGATATTACAAAATGATGTTTTGTATCAGATGCATCAGTATCTTATCTGGTCATCTTGGTCGCAAAAAGACAAAAGAAAAGTTGTTACAGAGATACTATTGGTATGGTGTTAGGGAAGATGTTCATTTATGGATTGAACAATGTGACAATTGTGGAGCTAATAAGACACTTACAATAAATCCAAAAGCTCCTTTAGGAACACTCACAGTAGGCAATGTTTTAGACAGATTATCTACTGATTTTTTAGTTCAACTGCATTATACTCCAAGGGGTAATAGGTACATTTTACCAGTGACAGATCATTTTTCGAGGTGGGTGGAGATAATACCCGTACCTGATCAAACATCTGAGAAAACAGCTCGAGTGATACTAAATGAAGTTATTGCAAGATTTTGATGCCCTATTTCTATTCATAGTGATCAAGGAAGCAATTATGAAAGTAAAATTTTCCCAGAATTATGTGAAATGCTTAAAATTAAGAAAACTAAAACATTAAATAGAAACCTAAAAGGCAATGGTCAAATTGAGAGGTATAATGAAACATTAATACGCATGATCAAGGCTTATCTGTCTTATAATCAAACTGACTGGGATTTAAATCTAGGTTGTTTAGCAGCAGCATATTGAGCTACTCCCAATGAAACTACAAAATTGACACCAAATTTATTAATGTTGGGCAGAGAGGTCAGACTACCGGCTGAGATTGCTTTTGGTAGTTATGCAAACAGTAAAAATGAATTGATCTCCCCTTATGGTGATTATGTCTCCAAACATAAAAAATGTAAAATGCTAACTTTCCATCAAATTTGTAGAAAACATTTACAAAATGCTGCCAAGAGGCATACAGATTTTAACGGTCAGGAAAAACATTTAATCAATACAATGCTGATGACATTGTTTGGTATTTAGATGTGAGAAGAAAAGAAGAAGTAAGCACTAAGTTGTTAACACCATACTCCGGTTCATATCTCTTCCAAAGTAAAGTAAGTGACCAAAATTATATTTTACAATTCTCTAAATCTTTGAATGATGTGAAAGTTGTACATCATGACAAATTGAAACCCTACAAGGGTACCTGTCCCCCAAAATGTATTTCCAAATAAAAGGAAATTCAATGTAGATAAAGTAGGCAAAAAGCTATACTGATCATTTATTGCAATGACTGTTTATGGTGAAAAAATTAAAAGTAATTTTATGACAATATTATAACATGTTTCATTAAAACAAAAATGTGTGTATTTTCAGAAAGTCTTACATCAATACTCGAGGCAGAATATTTGAATGCCAACGTTGCCTTGCGAAATATCAAGGCGAAAAATCCAAAGTGTTTGATCATTTCTACAAAAAACACGTCGCTTTGGACCAAGCTCCATCGACATATTAAAAAATGTAACTTTGCTCCACATGAAGCAACTGTAAATGCCATGTTGGCAAATGATGAAAGCGTCAATGAAAAAGCTTCATTAATCAACAACGTCGCTCCATATGTGCCGACTTCCTTGGACATTGCACGCCTTTCAAAAGAAGATTCATGTTTAATTTTTAACAGTCTTTGCAAGTCTTCGGACATTTTGAAAAGTGAAATGAAATCGTCGGGTTTAAAGATCAATTCCGTTCACAGTACTCCTACTGTTGATATTTTGCCTGAGATGTTGGGTGAACATTATTTATCACCTTTGGCTTTCCAGAGTCACCATTATATTCCTACAATAATAGATTGTGACCCACAAAATCTCCACGGAGTGTATCATCAATGTCATTATCTTCGTCTTCTTCATCGTCGTCAACTTGTGACACTTGTATTAATGATCTCAAGTCTGGGATTCTTGAACTGAAATCAGCGGTTCATACAATGGGCTTAGAGCAGGGCCAATTGGTTGAGGAACACCGTGGTTTCAAAGCAGAGAAAAAGACTGTTGTTCCAGCCACGGTTGTTCCTCCCACTCAAAATGGAAAGGAGAATGAACCAGTCAATATTCGAAGGCCAAAATTCACTGAAAGGTGCCATTACCAGCCGTCTCCTGCGAGATTTAATCAAAATTCACTTGGTCGAGGGTATCCTGCGAGTTGTAATCAAAGTTCAGGTGGTCGAGGGTATCATACTTACCGGATGCGGATGCCACCACTGTTCCCGCCAAAGCCAGTGAATACTCACATACGATTTTGATGAAGCATGTATTTTACGCTGTTTACTGAAAAAACACAATTAGCTACCATAAGTAACCTACTTGTGCATCTAGAAAACTTTCACAAATGTAAACCAATTTACATTGTAACGTACATGCATGTGTCTCTAGAAATATGGAAATAAAGTCTTGAATCCGAATATGCAAATGCACCCAAAATAACAAACTAAGTGATCAGGTACATTTAGAAACAAATTCAAGAAATAACTTGAATCTGGCCATAGAAACAATTATCGCACTTAAACTTCAGATACTAATGAATTGATAACATAGCGAATTTTGGTATCTTCCTTCCATTACATGAAAATCATCTAGCAAAACAGCTCGAAATGTGACTAAAAAATGGTTACGGCACGGCTGGAAATGGGAAGTAACTCTCAAGAACCATGACTACTGTGTAAAACGCGGACAACAAAGGTCGTATTGCACTTAGTCCAACTTGTTGACGCTCTCAAATATTAAGCTACTTTTTATATGGGTAATATTTGGGTAAACAATGGTGGAAAGTTCTTCTTCTTTGTCTATATTGTTGCGCAAGGATTTTGTGCGCAACATTCAAGCCCCGATATCAGACAGTTAATATCAACGGATTGCAATAATATTTACATACCTGTGTAGATAATTCATTTCTCGACAATGTTCCGTAAGAATTATGTCATGACACTTTGAATTTGCACGCCTGAGCAATTTAAATCGAACCGCTATTCAAATTGTTAATTTCTCTCGATTCGTCCGCTGTGTATCCATCTATCGAGAACGCAGCATCGATGTAAACCATCGGATTTAAATGTGAAGAATACACGGCGGAAAACACAGTTTGCGTTCGTCTGTTGTGAGCGCAGAGCGTTATATAGTAAAGCGATGTTGTTATACTTTTCTGGATTAATTGAGCATTGTTTTTTTTTTAAAGTGACAATAACAAATTTGCAAGTCCTGAAATAAATAACATCTTTTATTTGTATACGGTACATAAATAATAGTGATACAGATCGTACAGTATACCATCCTATGTAACGTAGAATGTAAGAAACGTAGAAACGATGAAATTTATTATCATTTCAGTTTTGTGGAATAACATATAATTTTAGAACTATTTGTCACATGTTCCAAGTAAAAAAAGATAGTAAACGTGCGCATATTTATTCCGAATTCACTCGCTGACGAATTACTAATATGACATTTATATTATAGACAAATTACGCGTACACGTTACACTGTAGTGTCGACAATCCGCATTTTTCTGATTGGTTGATATTTAAATCTGTTTCAAAACATGGCGTGAGGTTAGTAATTGTGTTGCGATTTAAGACGTTTAACTCAAGAATAATTGCCTTTCTAGCTTCAATACGACGCTTTTTGACGTAAAGATCGACTTCTGAACTAAAACTTAATGAGTTGGTAATGTTATTTTGCAATTTTAAGCATATTGATGAAAATTCAAACTTTCTGGTTTCCACCACGTAATTGGTCCTTGGCCGATTAGACGTTCCAAAGAGTTTAGCCCATATAAAAAGTATCTCTAAATTCTCTGCTCGTTTAATTAATACTATACAATTGCGGCGGCGGTTACAACCTTAATAGTGATTTTTT
>VMBQ01006966.1:0-46793 GCA_007657795.1 Dreissena rostriformis
TTCTATATGAATTGTTTGTATTGTTTGCATTATTGCGTATAAATGATGAATGTGTGGAAAGAATAAAAATAGTTAATCACATTGTTGTTGATTTTTCTTGTGCCTCAAGCTAGGCTCAGACGAGCCCCAGTAGATTTCCCTGTCACAGTATGTGATAAATAAATTATATTAAAATTATTAATTTCATTTTAATTTGAAAGCCGGCATGACGGGTGAAACGCTTCAATACAGTATATTATATTATATAAGACATTATATTATATAACACACTATATTATATAAAACATTATTATATACATTATATTATACATTACATTATACATTGTATTATATATATTATATAATATAATTCATTGTGTTATACGTTATTATATACTATATTATATTATAGTATACATTCTATTTTTATTATACATTTTATTTTATTATACATTATATTATATTAGACATTATATTACATAAGACATTATATTATATTTTAGTATACATTATTTTTTATAATATTATATGATATTTTAGATTATATTTTAGATTATAGTATCAATATTACTCTGTATTTTTTTTCTTGTATTTTTTCCCTCCTCGTATACATTCGAAGCAAATATCTAGAATTAAACATGTCTATTGTTAGATCTTTGATGCGAAGTGATTGCCATTATGATTTTTCTAAAGACACGAACGGGAGAGACTTGCCAAGGAAACTTAACCTGGCAAAATGAAAAAAAGAAATGGGTTTGTGTACCTCTATGAAACATCAAAGGTCATAATAATAATAATAATAATAATAATAATAATAATAATACCACATTTATATAGCGCCTTTTTCATACAGTATTGTTCGCTCAAAGGCGCCTAATAAGGCTAATCCTGGACGAAACTTCCCGCGTTTATGATGTTTTTCGTTTAAAGAAAGTCTCTCCTTAGCAGAAATCCAGTTTATGCGAAAAGTGTCGTCCCTGATAAGCCTGTGTGGACTGCACAGGCTATTCTGGAATGACACTTTACGCACATGCATTAAACGGTTTAAACCCTCATTTCACAGAGCGAGGCTCATTTACTTTTGGCACACATGGCACACAATCAAACCGTCTATCAAGCTCACCAACGAGGCACACCATACCAAGTGTTGTGCAAAGGAAGCGGCTTGACCTCGTCTTATCTTTGATGAATTTCACCCATCCGAGAAAATCAAAGTAAATGGAATTCTTATCTGTTTAAGTGGTCATTTTTCACTAGTTTGGCCTCATAAGTATATTTGAATGACACCCACCTGTCACAAATATATAATTATATTAATCATTTTTTGGTTTATTTGTTTACCCAAAACATGAATCAAATATACCGTGGAGCTTATCAGTTGATTTTCTTATCAACCAGTATGAAGCATTCTAGTATATTAAAAAAATATATAACACTGCATCAAATATGCTTCCTGTTGTTGTTGTTTTCCCACCTAAATCCGTAAAACACAAACTACTGTGTTTTATTGTTAAATAGGAAATTGCTTTCTTGTTCAAAAGGCAAGGACGTCAATGAAAAAATGCAACGACCACATTTTTTTTTTATTATTAATANTGCCTCTCAACGTAACTTCATAACGAAACCCTCTTGAAAACCATTTCACGTGAATAAAAATAAACGATTTAAATGATCCTCAAACATCGCAGCTTCTTGTGTTAAGCCATTCATTCGCCGTATAAATGATTGATAACCCGGGATAAGTGCAACAGTGTAAGCGATGCCGTACGCTGCGAATCTTACAGCTAATGTAGCGTCTCTAGAGTTGTAAACTAAATTCCTGTCAAGGTTTAATAGAGTTTATCGCAAAACAGCCATGCGAATAAAAATAGCTGTCTAAAAGCACTTGTATTGAAACGAAAATTAACTGCTCGCCTAAACATATTATAAACTCATTGAATTGAACAGGTTACATTAAGATCTTTCTGAAATCTTATGTAAAACTAAACATTAAATAGAGGGGTCAGATAAAGAAGGAACAATGAACACAGTTTCACTAAACGCATTATGTGTGAAACATGTTTAAACGTTAAAAACATCTCACCAAGATCACCATTCTTCTAAACAAATAACGAGATCAAACTCTTTTGACAGACATAATTGTGATGTCGAGATTCTGTCTTGACAAATACAAATTGTAATCATACATAAACGAATCTTACAATGACGCCGGCAAAACAATTTAAATTTAATTTTTTGACGGAAGTTTAAGATTTAAAGATTAATATGCACAACATTGCATATATTTCTATGCGTATGTTGTATGTTGTAATTGATGAGAGGGGTTATATTCCAAAAACAATTCATGCTAACATTAAATTGCTTGTATTGTCAATATTTGTGTTACTATATTCCCATGCCAATCATATTTTTAAGAAAAAGGATAAATGGTTCTTTGAACTTTTCTGAAGATTGTTCACAGGTATATAATTATGTTTGCGAATCTAAAAATATAAAGTTTTGTCTAAAACATACATAAACGATCCAAATCATATAAACCATACAAAGTGAATATCTATTTACGCAATACACACTGCATTAAAATAATTAAGTAATACTCCATACACCACCATGCAATACTCCGGGCACGAGTTTGGTATTGTTAATGACTAAAAACATTCATAATACGCAAAAAGTTAAAAATTAAGGTTATTTTTTATCCTTTGAAATATTCTCATGTTTTCTCTTTTAATCATTCGATTCACATTTTTCTATATATGTTCAAATAACAAAAAAGTTTCAAACAAATCATTATAGGTTTTATTTTCGACTACATACTCCTCATATATATTAAAATAATCATCAAACGTGCTCATTTGGGTTGGCAGTTTATTTCACAAAATATTTGTTCTAAATTGTTATATCGTATTATCATATTTACTTACGATTGTTACACTGTTTTGCCTTGTATGTCAATTGTTTCTCGATTATAGGCCAATACCCGGTTTAACATCATACACAGTGAAACATATCTCTCTGGTAATTTCATTTTGTTCCACGTGGGGGTTTCATCCGATGAATACAATCTCTCGTTGACCCACGCGTCCTGAATCCTAAATTGCTTTAATAATTTGAAATTACCTCATTACCTCATGCTAGTTTTTCTAAAATGTCGTTTTGCACGGAATGAACGCATGGGTTTTCTTTCTCTCCCTCACTCAAAGGCCAATAAAAACTGTCGGAATTATTGCTCTTTAATTTCATAAATATACTTCACCGTACATGTTTAGAATCTTAATAATTTAAACAAGACGATACGTTAATAAACATGTACANACATGTTTAGAATCTAAATAATTTAAACAAGACGATACGTTATGAAACATGTACAACACTACCGTAAATGAGTTACCGTTAATACATTGAACACCGGTAATTGTGTAAAGACAACGAAAAGCACGTGAGAAACCCCTCGCGCTGCGGGATATGGCGCATGCGCAATTCCCATTTAATGCACAGTAATTGGGAACTTTAGTTGTAAATAATGAAATAATTCATCTTGAAGAAGTAAATAAAAAGGGATAAAAATCAGGATCGAATAACATCATTAAATGCTGTTTCTTCATTTATTTCGGATTTAGCTGACGGTTAATGCTCTTTAAATTCGTTAACATGAATATAATCATAAATCGTTTCCATCATTTCATTTAATTGTAAGGTTTTCTGAGAAATTAATTGCATTGAGTAATACATATGACATGTATGCATATAACATTTCATAAGTACAAATATATTAATAGTACCTGTATATCGAATGGCGACCATTTTGTATCGATACTTCTGTTCGAGACATAGTCTATTGTCTTGAACCTTAATCAAATCATTTTTTTTTTTACATATTTCCATCAATTCATTTCTCGTACTTAACGTTCGCAGTTTTTAGACAAACTCAATGCACATCTTTCAGCGTGCATAATGATTAATCACACATGCGGAGCGAGCAAAAAAAAGCGGGGAAATTCCCGACCACTGTGGGCCAACAGCAGCTATTAAATGTCATTTAAAGTGCAAGAATGCATATTGTTTAACAGGAGATTCGACAATTAAGTGATAAGGACGTTCACTGGTACTGGCTTAATTGCCAAATCTTCTTCGCGGAATTCTTGCCGACAATGCCTCTTCTGTTGTCTGAGTTTAAATGACGGCGGTGCACGGGTATCAAAGAGGTCCTGAAAGGCGGAAGTGAAGAGGGTGGGAGACGCTGGTGCCGAGAAAATTCCTGATTAAGTGCCGAAAGCGCATAGCGATTTTTGGTCCCAAGTCATGCACATGTGTGTGCACTCCAATCATGGAGTTAGTTCGGGTTCATTGCAGACATTTTGCATATCGTGACGGCATAGAAAACTGTAAATACTAGAAATTCAATAATGGACATATACGAAAACTCATATTAATATATTTATAAAAGTATAGTAACGTTTTGATCAAAGCATTTACTGAACCCCGTTACTATAAGAAAATAACTGAATATAGTGAATGCGCGGCTATTCTGATTGCGTTTGCAGCAACATTATTATTATGGAAAGTGCTAAATTTATCATTATGTGATGGATAACTGTTAAATCCACCTAGATGAATAGCAAAACGGCTTATAGCTCTTGTCCACGATGGGAATGATAATAGCTGAAAATCGCGTAAATCTGACACATGATTTATTGACTTAATACCTCTCTCATCAGACTCGGAGGCACCGTTTACATGCACACCCGTTTGGTTTCCTCAACTTATCGAGTGCGCATGGGCCACATATTTAACGCGTCTCGTGACGTCAAAATGGCTTCGGGGACCTATATTTTCAGTGTGATGTGTCAAGACTAGGGGTCTGAGTTTCGATCCGGCTTGTACACATCGATGATGATAGTAACTGAGCAAAGTGGGAGTCAACCATTGAGATTTTATTTATAAATACCAAAGTTTGGACGCCCCTATAAATATGCTGTCAAAACTGATTGTGTTTGATATAGTTCACACTTTAAAAGACTGGCGTTTATAAATCGCCCACCATAGGATTAAAGGTGCAAATCTTAAATGTTATTTAAAAAATAGATAGCACCCTGTTTTTGAGATCAAAGATAAAATATATGTGCATACCATGCAGTATTAACGATGTTGGCGACATCTGACATTGTCTAGTATCTGTGTTACTGAATTAATTTTATATTGTCTTATTTCTTTCAAATGCTTACTTTGATAAACAATCAATCTATGGGACAACTTTCCATCTTTGACAATTAATTTAACCAAACGTGAGAAGAGCACACGAATTAGGCCTTCAATGTATGGAGTTGATTCGATTAGTATGTTGTGTTTTGTATATGGCTACAAAACAAGTGTATGCTTAAGAGGTTATACATGGTCTGTTGTTGTTATGGTTGTTTTTGCTGTTTTTGATATATCGAAAGATAATCAGTGTATATCAGTAACCGAGAAATCTCTTGCTTGCTACATATTATCAGATAGAAATCAATTAAGAAAACTGATTTATTATAACAACCCGTGCAACATTATCTTATCGAACCAATTGCAATATATAATGGCACATCAGCAACATAAGCGTTGCGTGAACACAAATTGCGGGTCATAAATTGCAACATATTACAAGATAGAAAAAATAAGGAATACTGATTTATAACAACAAACAATACAACTTTATTATATTAAACCAATCCATGCTATCAACAAACTCACAAATTAAGACAACTGTTCCGTCAACAAATATTATGGTTTGCAATTCCAATCTATCAAAACATATCTCAGTTATAATATCAGTGAATCGCATTATCAATTAATCATTATTTAAAAAAAGAATATCATCAAAAGTAAACAATTACCAGTGGAAAAATCTAACGTGATATTGCATTGGCCGCGTATTTGTCAAGTCTTAATTGTATTTTATCCCATTATCAGTCGTGCATTGACGGAATAACACCCCATGGAATAAACTAGCTCTATCCCACCTTGTTGAATAAACCTGTCGCGTGCTATATTTACATCATTTGTGGGTTTTTCCAAAAATTGGAGAATCTGCGTTTGTCAACTGCAGAAGAACAAAATCGTCTAAAAATGCGATATTTGAACATTATTAATTTAAAAATGGAAGAAATAATAGGATAGATAGAATATATCGGCAAGCCTCGCGCTACCATGGTTCTTAGCCTCGCATGATAAACTTGAGCTTTATCCAACACTCACATAATATTCTCTATATACAAATATGTTCATATGTGTACGATAATTTTGTTAACATTGCTGATAAAAACAAACGTTTACTATACATGTTAATACGTAATTTTATATGACCTTGATTCTGATTGAATTGACAAGAAATCTTAAGCTGACTGCAGCGTACAACAAAAATTAAATGAAGGGATGTAATTGGTAAAAGTTATGTTCGCGGGTTATAAGCAATATTAATATCATTCGGAAATTCGCGGTAATGGAATTATCCCAGTAATGTGTATGTATGGGGTGGGTTATTTCCGATATATGAGCCTCGCTCTGTGAAATTGTGGTTTAATCAGGGACGACACTTTACGCCTAAACTGGATTTTCGCCAAGAAAAGTCTTCCTTTACAAAAAAATACAATAAAAGCGGAAAGTGTATTCACAAGCTAATCTAGGACGACACTTAAAGCACATGCATTAAACCCACTTTTCACAGTGATAGGCCCATATTCTTTAAGGTAAAACGGTCACCTCTTACACTCATCACACGTGTTTTGAAAACGACGTTCAACGTTTGAAAAACAATAACATAAACCTTATCAGATTTGTAAAACACACATTTTTTTGATAGATCGTTCGATAATACATGAACAACTTCTTCGTTTTTTCTCATTTATTTAAATTTCAATAACAGAACTCAAAATCTGACGCTTGCTATCTTAATATGTTGGGCGAATTGAAACTGGCATAATGACGCAATGAAAAGGATTATTTTCTTATTCGTCGAGTGTTTCCGAGTCATTTTTATTCACATTAAAACATACTTTTAAGGAGATAATTTTCGTCCCGAATATGTGTAACGTTTGATTAGTCACACAGCCGTCTTATATTATCAATTGGATAAAATACTATGCATAGTTCTCAAATAATAAAATGTTCTTACGTGTAGCTTCTGCTCATAACGTTCTACGTGCACATGAATGTATTAGTGTACATATAAATTACATAGAATTGTATTTAAACATTTCAAAGTAACCATCATTATATCTCTATTTCTTCATTAAATTGACGACAAGATTTTAGTACGAAGATCATTTTTGCATAATTGTAATTAATATTACAGCTATTCTACAACATGTTGAAAATCACTACATCTTTGTTTTCTGCATGTGTAAACATCATTGGATAAAATAATATGCATGTTACATGTTCTCAAATAATAAAATGCTCTTACGTGTTGCTTCTGCTCTCAAAGATGTACGCGCACATCAATGTTTATATTTATTTATTAGCGTGCATATAAATAACAAATAATTGTATTAAACAAATTCAAAGTAACCAGCAGTTTATCTCTATTTCTCCATAAGTTCGACGCTAATATTTGAGTAAGAAGATTGGTTTTGCATATCAATAATGTGACAGCTTTTCTCCAAAATGCTGAAAATCACTACATTTGTGTTTTCTGCATGTTTAAACATCATTAAAAATTATATAGAGCTATCTTAATTTGTGATTTCTGCAACAATCAATGCTTTCGTTAATTATTTAAGCGTAATCCTATGACATATATCAATTAATCTCTAAATACCCCCTGACCACACGTTAGATAAATTATCCCCATGACATGTGTAACCACGCCCATAAAGATAACCGCAAGGGCTCCTTCATAATTGGGGTCGGCTCCGAGGAAAATGACTTGATTACCTTGGCGAACGTAGATCAAATTTAGTTGATCGTGGCACAAACTGTTCGAGTGGTTCGTGCTAATTACTGAAAAGGAAAAACGTCTTTATCGTCTAAAATCTTAATAGAGTTCGTTCTTTACAAATTAGTGGAACAGTTGTTTAACGGATTACAAGAATAAAAACATAATTTCACAACTGAACAAAACTCTCGAAAAGTATTAATCAGCGCATGTGATGTACGTTTTTTTTACACAATTTATGTGCTGTACCTTTTTGTTATTTCAATTTGAAACATCCTGTGAAATAATCGCGTTCATGTTTTACAAGGTAATTACTCTTGTCGAACGTAACAACCCCCACGAACAATCCGCGTGTGCTGATTGGCCACTTACAGGGAAAGCTCGGCAATGATTGGTCGACGCGATACCCGAAGCAACATAGCAGCGCAGGTACCATGAAGCAAGAACGCACGTGGATTTTCGTGCTTTAAAACTGTCGGGATGTTCCGAAACAGCAGATACCCTGTGATCATAGCATCATAAATGCAAGAAACGTACTTTATTGTTGTCAGCGTTTAGAGGGTTAGTACACTAAGGACGCCTGTAAGCTCTCGTGATCAAACAAAGGGTTCTTTACTAGGGGCTTAAGATCTTAATGTGCAACGCGCCCCAAGGACTAAGTAATCCTTATGCATTTTCTTGATTGAACAGTGAAACTCTTAGTGTAACATGTGTATGAGGGTTGCGCAATAGATGCAGCGGCTGTGAAAGTTTTACATGTGTTATGCTCTCTTCGTCTGAATAAGAGGACATTATGCGACTAGGTGAGTAAATTATTAACATACTTGAACAAAAAACAATAAGTTAACATTGAACTTGGGTTATTGATCTTAAGTGATCAGTCGTACATGAATAGGTTTCGTAATCAACGGATTGTTGTTATAATGTTGTTACTACTATTGGTGTTGTAATATAAATAGTTGCTGTGAAAACGGCACTGTAAATGCAAGGAAATTGGTTAAACAAATATGTTTAACTTTATTTCCATACATAGAGCCAAATTAAATGTTATATTTCCAGGAAAATGTTAGCCTCACACACAAACATACACAGCAATACCATTAGCTCTGATACGTGCATGCGCTTACTGTCGAAGTTCAGGGCCGTGGAATTGTTCTCTGAACCAAATACTGTAAAAATTGAATCACTGTTTGAACGCACCGAGCTCTACAGCTCCACGTATTCGATAAAACGCATTGTGAAAACAGCGATAACACTGTTTCTTACTATGTTAGTAGTAATACCGACAACAGTTGCTAACAAAACCTATTAATATCGAACTAGAATGTTAAAATTGTGGTTTATAAAGACTTCGCGAACTTGGGTTACGCAAACTACGCGTATGCAATTGATTTGATCATCGCCATGGGAAAAGAAAGCGTAATGCATGTGCAAACATTGTCGTCCCAGATTAGCCTTGCAGTCCGCATAGGTTAACCTGGTACGACAATTTTCGCCTAGACTGGATTTTCGTTTAGAAGAGACTTCCTTTAAACGAAAAATTCCATAAAATCGGAAAGTGTCGTCTCTGATTTTTTTCTCAGAGAGAGGCTCATTTAATCTACGATCAGCCTCTAATCAATTAGTCATGTAAAGTATTGCCAAAATAATCCGAATAGTATATTTATAGTAATTTCCAGACACAGACATCTTAAAATATGTTGTATTGGCAATTGGCTTAAGATGAAAAAGACAACGTAATCCTAGATGGCCATTTACGCAATGGGATTCCGTTCTTAATCAGGGCATTGAAGTCCTAATTTATCTCATGAGACCCGCAAATCCGACAAATATTTATGCGCAACTATAAACCGCTGTAAATATTACTATAATATGTGCGTCAGTTTGTATTCATTACCACAGCAGATGTTAACGGTTCCAAAACAAATATTCTAACCTGTTGCGCGTTTTTTATTGAGCCATAAGTGTGGACTATGTTATTTAAAGTATTCAGTTGAAGAGGTATACGAGTAACATTCAGCCTTAAGTTTTCCAACAATAAAGCCTTCACGCACTCGCTTAGTCGTTTTCGTTAAGGGGATTTATATAATGTGACCCATTAATGGTCTGCTTGCATACAAGTAGTCTTTGTGTTGAATGTGCGTTTAATATATCGTAATTATTCTTAATACAGATAAGTTATATATATCTCACAATTTACAATTAAAAGGGTAACGAACTGGCATTCGTTTGAGTCATAAAGCGATCATATAAAGGTAAACGTCGAATCTGTTTGTTGTTAGTCTCTAAATTATAGTGTGTTAAAACGCAATTCTTAATAAGTCCACATCGAACAATACTTTAATATATAACATTAATGTACAAGGTAATTGCTGCATCTGAAAATAACCTACAAATAACGGATGCTTATCTAAATTATCGCATTCCGTTATTGTGTTGCCTATTAAATATTTATTATATTATACTAACGGACTAGAATGTTAATGTCTTAATTATTTATAAAAAAAAAAAAACCTTTACATAACGAAATACTGTGTCGAATTATTTTATGATTATTTGTTTGTGATACTGTTGAAAAGTAACGTTAACGAATTCTACTCGTTCGCTACGCTGATTAAAATATCTGAAAACCTTAATACCCATTCGATTTGAAAGGCACCATATTTCAGAATATGATATCACAACATCTTATGCTAAACAAGCATCATTGTTTATAGCAAGAAATTAAACAGGTATGCAAATGAAAGCCCAATACTTATCGGCTTCAAAGATTATATTTCTACTTAGATGGTTATCATAGAAAACGTAAACGAATTTTGAGTTTATGCATTTTAAAGCGCTACCTATCTTTATGGATCAATATATAGGGTGTTTGTTTGCTGGTTTGTCCTCTATGTAGTTTACTTCCAATCATATGTTTCCATTTGAAATGTATTATATATTGCGTGTGTGTGTGTGTGTGTGTGTGTGTGTTTATATTTTAAGAGTGCATTATATGGCAGATGGCTGTCAATGCCTTCAAGAAAAAGCAGTTGCTAGTAAGAACTTTGTATTCATCTGCTTATGATAGATACTGATAGCGAAATTCTCACATTTGCTCCGCGGGGAAGGGTGTTTTCCAGGGATACAAAATCTGCAAAACTTAATCTTTATTAGTTATGCATATAACATAATGTATTTTAGACAAAAGGCTCCGGAAAAAAACACAATTTAAGGTTTATATTGTACTTTGACTTGTTAATGCCCACTGGACGTTGCTTTAAGCTGTTTTTGAGTCGCACTCTATAAAAAGGGGATTTAACGAATGGGCGTAAAGTGTCGTCTCAGATTAGCCTGTGCAGTCCGCACAGGCTAATCAGAGAAGACACTTTTCGCCAAAACGGGTTTTTTGTCAAGAAGTGTCTTTTTTTAAACGAAAAATACAATAAAACCGGAAAGTGTCGTCCTATGAGGACTGCACAGGCTAATCTGAGACGACCCCCTTTTCACAGATCGAGGCTCAGTTATTCTAAGAATGCAGTGCTCTGAGCGACGCGAGCCTTTGACCGAAGATAAACGCTTTTGTGAATGACGGAAGAATGCTCAACAATCAATTTGTAAATTACGAGCAATCACTGTTTGCATTTCCAAGTAACTGATAGCATCTTGAGCGCCTCGTGCTCCCTCCACGTGCCTCTCTGTCGCGTTCGGTCAAGAGTGGATTGATGGACGCATAATTTGCACGGTCAACGCATCGTACATTCTGTAATGGGCCATGGTCCTTTCAAACGGATTCTTAATAAAACACATCGGGAGCAACGGAAAGTTTTTGTATTAATTTCTTTATGTCAAGCAAAAATGCAGTACTGATATTGTACAATCATGTTTAGGTATAACATCCAACTGTACGCCAACTGTTATATCCCATTAAAATCGTTAAGTTGCCTCAACTAACATCGCTGGTATCACATTTTGTATCAACTTAACAATGGTATGCCCGCTATAATTAACGTTTTATATGGATCAGCACCAACAATTATAATTATCCACTATTCCTGTAATACCGCTGCTCCTGTATGAGATTAAAAGAACTTGTTCACAGATTTTTTTTTTTTTTTAATAAAAACATTATTGTACGAACAAACAGTAGAATATTGAATAGTGTTAAATAATTATAATAACAAGGGAAACATTTTTTTAAAGCTCCTGCTCCGTGGATCGATACCGGGACCTTTAAATGTAAAAGCAAACCATCTACCACTCACTACACCACGCAGGCTCTCAGCTGTTGATACCTAGTTTTAAAATGCTATGTCGATAATACACGTTCTTGCTAAAGTATCGACGAATAGCATTACAAACGCGTTACAATTTCGATTGATGAGTATCAATATACGATTATTTTTTTCTAACAATTTTCTTTGTCAGGAATGTAAGTTTGCTTTTTTTTAAATAGTGAATACATTTTTTAAATGTATAACAATTGTTTAGAAAATTGTCATTTTGTTACTTAGGCTACGGTCTCATCCGAGTACGGCATACATATTTCAGTCAAAATATCACGCTATGCATGATATTAGTATCACTTACGTTACTTATATAAAACGATTATTACACATATGCAGGTCCAATATATAATTGATTCCTTACATAATTCCTGTAGATATTATGTAGTTCCAAGAATCATAATTACTTCTCCTATGTTTCTTCACACAAATGTTTGATTCGCGTCATCTGGCATTTTGAAATGTATTCCAACAATTTATTCTATTTACATGCATTTTTTTCAGATTCGGTTTAATCACTATCTCCATTTTCAGCGTGGTATCGGAAACAACAAATACGCTACTAGTCATACAATATGCCACGAGACGCGTATGGGCTTTAAATAGCATATGTTCCTGTTCAAAAGAAGACATTTCTTAAAGCAATTTAAAAAAACTGTAACGAACATAAGCAGAGTAGTGTTATTACACAATACATAATATTACTTAAGAAAATGTAATCGGCGAAAACAATATTACAAATGCGTAAAAAACAGTAAAAGCTACTTGTCAGGAACACATACATATGCTTTTGGGCCAACAAGTAGGGTACTTATATATAGTTCATTCACTCTTGTTATTGAAGATGATGCTTTTATGACTTCAAAGTAATGTTCTCTTTGCTTTTCTTTCCTTTCGAGTGGCATTAAAATGTTAAATTGCTGATTAATTAATAGCGAGTGCAGATGCCTTAAAAGTCATGCAAGTAGACAATACTCATCTTCAGAGAATATAAGACTCACAAATGTCCACAATCGTTCCGCGAAGACGATTGTCGAATAAGTGGGTGGCATTTGAAAGTTCCAAATGTTACTTCACATTTGGCTTATATGATTGGTCGGATGGTTTGGGGTGACGGGTCACGTGGTGTATGCGTCACGTGGTGTATGCGTTAACGCGCGTTGTCAATTGATATAATGTGAATTTCTCGCTCAGTGCTCTTCTCGGCACAGTAGCGTTATTATTTATGTCCGGAATTTGATGTCAAATAAGAGCTACCATACCAATCAATGCAATAAACAGTATTTCGTGGTGCAATTACCGATTAATGCACGTACATAATTAAAAGAACAAACGTACTGAACAATATAAACTTACCATTATTGTAGGTTAGGCAAATTTATGTCAGTGTGAGGAGAAACAACTGCGAACCATGTTTGCAATTCTTGCAAATTGCATTGGCAACCTGTTTTCATTACAACGATGTTATTAGTGATTAATGTATTCGTTTCTTCGTTTTAATTGGACACCATTATAATTTATTCAATACCCATACGGCTTAGTCTTACAAATATCAATTGGAGTTTATTGTGGTGTTATATGTTCAATTCGAACAAAATTACACTGCTGTCTACTATTTTCTATTCGATGAAATTGTTCAACTTTTGACGGATCGGAAAAAAAAATATATAAACACCGCTGAGATACAAAATGAGTATGTTTGAATGATGTTTACATATGATAAAATGTGTCCGGGTTCAGGTTTATCCAGTTATCATAAATTGCAGATATGGTATGTGTGAAGTACATGTATACAAATCTCAGACTATGTTGAGTTACGCATTCCCCAAAATCGAGCTTATTAACACCAATGATGCGATGTTTAAATAGACCTTCATCAAATACCGTTCCATTCCACTATGCCATCACCTTTTGCATATTTAAGATGGTATCCACCTGCGTTCGTCGCTCTGAAATGTTTTTTTTAATGGACTTTCCACTTCAATGTTCGTTTTGTGTTGAGTGGGATGTAATAACGAAATAATCTACATATACACCTTTGTTGTTTCTCAAAATCTCTATGCGCGCAATTCAAATATATAACGTTCTTATTATGAGTCATGTGTCGTATAGTACGTTATCGATCTGATTTTTTTTGTAATGTGTCTTCGTGTATTTTCGGCAATAATCGTTGACTATATGTTGAAAAGAATTGCATTGCATTCGGTTAGTACTTGCCATTATATGAGTGAACGTTACAAAACCATTTTTTTAAAGGAAATTTAGTTGACATGTTTTTAAATAATATTTATTATGTTTCATTTAACAGAAGGCCAGCTTAAAAAAAAACATTTGAGTTAAATCGTAACATATTTTATAACTGTGTTCGTTGAATTGTACAAGCTCGCTTCGAAGCAACTTTGTTTAGTATTCTGGCAATTTCGATGTTGAATATTTCGACGAGACTCCTGAGACAAATTGTTTCACGAATTCTAAAAGTAAGCTAATAGCATATTAGAGCAAATTGTTTCGAAATGGCACGAATTCTAAAAGAAAGCTAATAGCATATTAAGAAGTCACATGACAACACAAAAGGAGTCGAAATGCTATTACAGATTTGCTCATTTGCATCTCTATTGATAACACTTTAGTATATAAAGCAAACGGGATACCGTTAATAGAGATTATGGCATGTTGTTGCTGATACCATTTCGATTACAGTGTTCACCTGTCGCGGTAATATATGCGTTAATTTTAAAATGTATCATTAACAGACTTAATGACATGAGCGAATTTAATTATAATCTAATTATATTCCAATTTAGATCCCATTTGTTGATCTATATCAAATAAGCACGGAATAGTCGATGAGTTAATATTTATGTATGCATGCTCGGTCCGTCATTAAGGGATTCGTATGAGGACTGATCATGTTTCTAACTTTGTTGATGCAATTACGAATGCTCCAATATTCCAATATTCTTCTCTGCTAAAATAAACATTTTTGTATCATAGATGAAATGATTTTTCTCGGTTCTTACATGATAAATACTATTTAATTCGTAAAACATTTGAAGACATATTAGCCATAATCAAAGTATTGCAATCATTATTACTTAAAATTTGATTAAAATGTTTCATCATTCCATCGGTCCAGAAAATAACGCCCAATGCAAAAAGTAATTACTTTATCATTAAAACAAAGATTGTTACATTATTACTGTATATAGGTAATTCTGTCATTGTTTTTAACCATTTTCTGCTGTATAGAAACACATGAATTGAAGTAACAAGTCTCTAATAATGTGTCTGTATAATCGACTGTATGCTTGGATTGATGAATGCTTGGGGCAACTCTCTAGTCCAGTTCTGTTTGCCCTTCACCCATATAATATGCTATTATCGTGTTAACACATGTATTATAAAATATACATAAACTGTCTTCGTGCACATGTTACTGGGATATAGTTAACATTATCATATACGTATTTAGCATCTCATGTTAAAATAGTTTAATAAGGTGTACAGATGTTTAAACACAATTTAAAAACTAATTTAAAGCATTTTTTTTTTTTTTTATGAAAAAGTCTATCTATTTTTTTCTGGCAAAACTTCTTCAAAATGTAAGAAAAAGAACACGTTGTTGGATATTTTAATCTAAATCGACCCCACGACTACCATGGATATTACTCTTCAATCGTTGTATAACACTGTGAAAGGGATCTAAGCAACGGGACGATGGGTACGGCCTCTTTATCGAGCCAACGATGACACTATCAGACTCAGTCTGGGCCCCGGGATTTAAACACAACCGGGGTATTCAGGCGCTGTATTAAGTGGATAGTGCGCGCGATAGCTGTTATTGGAAACTGGTGATATAAGATAATTGCAATTATGCAGGTGTTTAGTTGCTAAAGGTAAGGCCAGTAGAGTCTAGCGTTAAATTACGTGGTCGTCGCATCGATTTCCATATCAACAGGAGATAACACGTCTCAAACACGTCGCATTTTATTACTTTGTTCGCTGATAAAGGCGGGAAAAGGAAAGACCGCTTCCGCGGATATAAGCATTGATATTAGATATTGAGGTCGAAAATCTTGAAATTTCTCTGGCCAAAGCCGAAAGTGAAATTAATTATATGAAAAAAAGGAACTTAAGATGAAAGATGATATTTTGTTCGTTGAGTTGCAAAGTATGCGAGACAATTAAGTTTTGGTAATATTCCGAAAATACCTTTAAGTTACCAAAAAGGAACAGACTGAGTTTGAAAATATAAAATGTACGGTCGATCCGTTAAAAATTGCCCACGACATTGTAAATGTCATTAGCCTATGACTCCCTGGAAAGTATGCGGAAGCCAGTGTAAATGTTTCAATTTTTGCAGCTAAAATAAAAATAAAAAACCGTACATGTGTATTTGGTTTTTCTTGTGTACATAAGAATCGAATACAGCGAAGGTATTACAATTGATAAAAATTATTTGATACGATAATATGGGTAAGACTAGATTAGCATTTTTTATCTGTATGAAGATATCTATTTAGTAGAAGTATAATTTTATCAATGATGATTTGTTTGACCAATTAAAACTTGATAAGTGTTTATCTAAAACTCGTGGAAACGTATTTTTAGCGTTTGATTTCATCCAAGGGTCGGTAGCGGGGATAAAAAGGATAACATTATCTGCAGCAAATCAATTAAAGATTTCGATAATGATGAATACTTACACGACAGACCACTCAATCGAGTATCAATAGACAAATTTCAAAATAGTTTCGGCATTGAATAGCTTGATTAATACAAGTAAAACTGTGTGAAAATGACTGCTATGAGACTCGGGAATTATTATAACATTGGACACGTATGCCACTTTGGTTCTTTAAAGGAGCCCCGCAGTGGATTCTATTTTTTAATGTAATTATAAGTAAAATATTAAATTACAATTGGACAATACCATATGCATTGATCAGTTTTATAAAGACTTTGGATAGTATAAATATAAAGGAATTGTCTATGGTTCAAACTATTTCGACTTGGTTTGCGAGGTCAAACTACGTTTCTTAATGGGCATGTCTTCGAAAGTACGCTCATACATATCAGGAAATAATTCATATGCTGAACTGTGAATTTTCTATTGGTTTCAATCAAGACGAAGTAATGTCGCCGATATTGTTTTCTCTCTTTTAAGAAGATATAGAATTAATCCTTTGTTATGATGTCAATATTGGCGTTTCATAGAAGAAAATGTTTTAGCTAAATATACTTTCAACATTGCTGTATTAGAGTTTGTATCGTCATACTCTTTCTAACAAGCTTTTTTTCTTCAGTACACTTTGTTCTCAAAATTATAGTAAACTGTAAAATGATGTAATACTATTACACCTCTACTTTTGATAACTGTTAGCATTCACTTGCGATCTTCCTATACATTTACATAGCCATGTATTGTGAAATTTGTATTGCATTCTTGTATATATTTGTACACGTAAACGTTGAAATAAATTGCATTCGAACAAAAAGGAATGTACATATATGTACACATATTATATATTATCATGTGACTATAAATATTAAATTTTGTTGGATCATGTTACGCGAAACATGCATGTTTTTAAGTAACATAATAAATATATTCAATCCTNAATGCTCATATTTCTTAGTCTCTCACCGATATGTGTCAAATGTTATTTTAATCCATTTGAAGTTTGAATTTCTGTCGTATCAAATGTCAATTATAACTGTATATTGTAAACACGAATGCTTCCTTTGTAGTCTTACTAATGAAACAATACTATCATTTATTCACCTTGTTTAAGTGTATGCTTTATAGTGTTTATAGTCCTTCGCTAGTTCACTTGACATTATTCTTAAACCTTCACTGAATCACTGCTGTTAGTTCACATAAACCAATACCACTTATTACACCACGATAACACTTCAATATGAGAACACGAATAAACACTAAAAACGTCCAAAATGTCCCAAATAATGGCATTCACTTATTACGACTGACAGGCAAATATACCAATAAGGCCGAGTCACACAAATGTTGAGCGAACAAATCGAACACCTTGATAATTTACTGCAGTGTATTGGACCGTCAAAGACATGTCTCAAAGACCGCACGGAAAAACAGATTTCAAAAACAGAAATTTCTTACAGCCAATTGAAAAGGTGAGAAGGGCAAAAACAAACACTCGGTATTTGAATAACGAACTAAAAATAGAAGCAAATATTGTCACAGAAAACTACCAATATACAAATACAATACACTTTAAACAAATGCCGAGCCGTAACGGACAGGCGTACTCTGTTGAGACTCCTCAGACACGTGCGTTGGTAACATGAATTTAGACATTCTGTCAAGTGTTTAATATATTATATATTACAAAGAGTCCTTTTGCGCATAATTCTGCTACAAGTGCTTGCCATTTTTAATTATCCTAAACACAGTTACTTTAAAATCTTTGCTAAGTAAATGTGAATTTGTTACATGAAACAATAAACAAGGTGTGTGTACCTTTAAATTTCATGAACATTCTGCAGATTGTTTTCAAGGAATTAAGTCTTTTTGTGACCTTTAATCTATATACATTTCTTCTTCTAAGGCATGATTGCCAGTTTTATATTGCTCATTTGTTTTTTTAAATAAGTCCAAAGATCATTCTGTACTCGTATAGTTCAAAGCATTTGTATATAAGACAGGGACAAATATGTATAACGAAATGCCGGGAAATAGTAGCTGATGTTCATGTCACTCAAAGGCCTTGATTACTTGTAAACAGTTACTGTACCTTTAAGTTCATGTTGAGTTACAACCTCAAGCATGACCTAAGTTTTGTTCATCTAATGTGTCTTTGCATTGCATTATTTTATCTCTTGCACGATGTCCCAGAATGCTTGAAACCACATTGACCTTTAGTGCCACACATATATCTTAGGTCAGATTTGTTAAAGTTCCAATTGTTACTGAACGAAGATGTGTCATAGCTTTGCAGACAGAGTTCTTTTGAACGGAAATAATCCTGAATGAGGCATTGCAGCTGTAACGCATTCAATAAATGCGGAACGTTACCATATAACGCGTCTTTTCCCATTCAAACTCCAAATGTTTACCTGTCGGAGTGTTTATCATTTGAAGGTTTTTTAATCAATTTAATTAATGTATTTCTACGGAATAGTCAAAGATGCCCACTCAATGTTATTCCGATGTTCTTGTTCTAACGCAAGAGAAAGGTTTAAAAATTGTAGTTAACATTATAGGCGTTTTTGAGACATTGCTTTTATTGTGATCTGATATCACTGTTTAAAGATTCTTTAAGCTATGACGTTGTACCAAATTTTAATTATTTTAATGAAAATTTCACCAAGCTATGCGAGAAATAGAAGAACAGAAACAGCTGTCATACTTTATATTAAGAATGATTTACAAATAATGACATTTTGTTGTTCGAATTAATTGCTTCTACAAGTATATTTGTAAAGAGTATTGTAACTTTAGGTCAAACGCCTTTTCAGTCCATAGTTAGATTGTTTTCAAGCCCCTTACAAAACCATGAAAACCTCAAATATATTGGTTTTCTTGCAAGAAGAGCCGTAACAGTTATTATTCAATGATATTTTTCCACAAAGTTATGTTAACTTGATAAATATTCAAATTCTGGACTGTCAATTGGCTTTGTTTGCACAAGCGGTAAATTAAACGAGCCAAATTGCTTTAACGGCTACCAGTCAATAGATATGAAAGGATGATGCGACTTGAAAGCGCGGAACGACTGTGAACCTGGATAAGACATAATTGATACACTCTTGTCATTAGGTAAACATTCCCTTCTACACTGGCTGAGTCAATCATCAAATATTGGAATTTACGTATAGTTTTGCAAATGTTCATATCAATTCTTTCGTCGCATAAAGCGGTTTTCGAAATTACCATGAGTATTATTCATTGAGGAAACTAAATTTCTTTTTCACACGTAATACAAAACGGTAGTCTTCAGTAACACTTTAGAAAATGTAAAACACGCTTTCGGTCGCAATGTTGTAGTGAGTGCGAATTTTTTTACTACATGATCTCATGTTTTTGATTTTGTTTTTACTTATCGAACTTGAAAAATATATTAAAACCAGTAAAATTCGCAGTTTAAAGTTGTGGCCATTATTATAAAGAATGGCCGTAGCGTAACGTAAAATAGCCAATGGTTCATCATAAATTGTCTCCCATGGCGCTTCAAACTGGTTGATAGTGATAGTATGTACATGATTTTATGCACGAGACATTTAAATCAAGTTCGATGTTCGCTTTAAAATGTTGGTCTCAGAGATTTGAAAATAACCGACCAATGCAAACTAATAAGACCCGATTGGTTGAGTAAAAAAAGAGATGACATAACATCATAACAAACTCTATTAAGTTTTTCTTATTGAGCAACACTGAACATTGTCATGTTTTTCCGATTTGCATGATCCGTGTGAGACAAAACGGTTAAACTGATTTATTATGTATTGAACATATTTTTTTCAAAAAAAAAATTGTTTCCATATATGTAATATTACCTATATGTTGTATGTATGCAAATGGAAATGATGTTTATGTAAATGTAAAACATAGGGAAAAAAAACGGTTCATATCCTTACCCTGTCAAGTTTGAATGGTTTGAAATATGCCAAGTCCAAAATTAGATCAAGGTCAAGGAAAAAGTGAGGATGTTGAATGATATGTGTGTATTTGGGATGGCCATAACCAACAAATGTGACGTTAGCCAAGTGTCGTGTCAAATGCTGTTGCTTCTAGACGAAACGATAAAATCCTGTTAACCAGTAAATAGCCAATGTGAAATAAAAATTAGGTAAAGCTGAAGGCGAAAAAAACGATGGGTGACATGAGTATATGAGTAGGTAAGAAATTGACATACGCAACAACTGAGCAAGTATCGTCGACTTGTAGAACATTATAATTTGTAAATAATAAACATAGCCAACATAAAGACCATGCAATCAATCATATTGAGCAATAATGCCAAAACAACATCACAACAAATTGATTGTGTTTGTCATGATACAATGTCAAAACAAAAATATTTATACACATTTATTACCAATGTAATACAACACTGGAAATAAAACATTGCCCAAAAACTGTTGTGAAATAATGAATAACAATTTAAACAACCGCGGTTTAATAAAATGGCAAAATTATGGTTACTTGTTGACCACCCACGCTCGAAGGCAATAATTAAAAGTTGTCAACGCTTTAAACCTTAAATGGCAAATCATCTAAATTACCATGTTAACAATATTGCAATACCATTCTAGATGCCACAATTACAAATCGACCAACTTGGTCCTCATACAATGAATAAATAAACATCATCACGCAATGAAAAAACCTTAAGTTAACACTTATAAATTGCACCCAAATAATCCCAATTAATTGCATTCCCCAAAAAACCTTATAGGCCCAGTTATTGAAGTTTTTTAACCAGCTTGAATTATGCGCGATTTAATTACTTTTTTATTAAATCAAGGACGAATGTGACGACTCAAAATTATTGTTCAACAACACTTAAATGTTCAATAGATGAAACATAAATCTTAATACAAATTTTATAAAGAAGAAAATCGTAAGACTTTATATGAAAGGGAAACATTAAATGAAATATCAAAGATCAATTTGTAGCATTTTTGTCAGACAGATTAACCGATAGTAAAACCTTAGCATTGTTCAATGCGGAAACTGTCAATATGAGCTATGTCTTTAATGACAGCACTATCAGAGTATGTAATTACATAAATGGCTTCTATTTATAACGGCATGTCTTCAAAATAGAACTGCATTAATGTATATGTATTTAAACGTCTTGCATGAAAATTGACAGGCACGTGGCCAATATCGTTTGATTAATTTGTTGTTATTGTTAAATTAATAATTATTTTACTTTTTAAAATCAATATTTAATACTTTGTTTTTATCATTATCATTATTATTATAAGTAGTAGGAGTATAAATATAACTTTTACTATAAGTATTTTTTAAATTATTATAACATCATTTTCATCATCATTATCATCATCAACATCACTGATTTATGTGGTCTCCTTTACGCATAGAACTCGCGCATATTAAATGTACAACATGTAAGAAATAGCAACCTATATCTACGAATAAAGAATACCCAGAAACAGTTTCAGTATAAAAATTCTTATGGACACTCAACACGCTTTTATTTTAGATAAATCACTTAGAAAACAAAGGGCAATACACACAACACGACATGCGGGTGTCACCGCTTTAGAACGGTCCATCCAATTAATTGGGTGGGGGCTTGGGGAGGGGGGGGGTTTGAACCGATTAAGAAACCGATTAAGAGGCATGGCAAACCTCACACTAAGCACAGGATTAATCAGCAGACATACGAGCGTAAAACTTTCCTCAGCTAAAAACATCTATTACAAAAAAACAATAAGAAAACGTATCTATTTCACAAGTAACCCGTTTTAATACCAGTCATTCTTAAAACCATGTTTGCCCTTTTAATTATACAAATAAAATAAATTAATGAGCTAAGCTAGACATACACAGCGTTGTATATCGCGGCACTGATTAATTACAGTTTTAATACATGTATACTCTATATTTGTAATGTAATTATTCGTGTACAATAATCGTTATTATGTTATCTATGAGTATGGGAACGAATGAACTGCAGTTTCCGCTTGATCATGGGAGCATTGGACAACAAAGAAAGAAATGTTAACTCATTTCATTTAGACTTCAATTAACATATGGATTAAAATGTATAAACTGGAAAGCATGCACATATCAAAATTATATTATTGTTTGAATAATGTGTTAAAGACAGCGCAATCTTAAAACGTTTATCTGATATAATCTACGTTTAAATTATTATTTACTCGTCCTATATAAATATTAATACTAACGTCCATTTCTTTAACAATATGGCTCTTCGTGAGATATCAGCCTTCGCGTTAAGCATTCGCAAACGAGATAATGGTTGGGAAGAACACGTATTGTATGACCAGAATTCAATGTAAAGATTTCCGTTGAAAATATCTGCAAGCTTTTCCTTTAAGATCGTTATAGATTAATAAACAAAAAACATTTGAAAAGGGAATTATTTTACACAACTGTTATGACAAGAAAAAAACACTCGCAATAAGATCACTATTTCTCGACGCATCTGTAATAAGGCTCAAGAGAAATGGTTCTTATATGAGAAAACCCACCTCTAATAGGTGAACATTTGGGTTACGTTATTTTCAAAACCTTCGAATCATACAGACAATAGACAAGCTTAATTTTGACATCAAATGTTGACATTCACATGAAGTTAATTGTGTTGTTCTTGTAACTCATCGTCAAATGAAGTTAATATTTGTACTCATTTTTTTCTTAAATGCATAGTCGATATGTTTCGAGAGGACAACGTCGTTTTAGACAACGAAGCCCTGTATCGTTGACCATTTACGTAGACCTTGAAGTAAACCACCTTATTCTTGCGCCAGCTACACCGTCTACATGTATCGTTATTATTAAATCCTTTTGTGCATGACCGTGTTATAGAGCAGAAAAACCCGGTTATGACAATAATATTCTGTGATTTTTACATTTGACCTCAACATTTGACATTAACCTTCTTAACGATAGCCACGTAGTTTTATGCACGCGAAATACTTTCTCGTATAGATGAACCTGTGTGTTTTTTTGAAATTCTTCTATGCATGGTCAAGTATGAGGGCGGAAACCCTCTTTTTTAATAAGGCGGTTTAGTTTGTCATGTTACCGCATAGTATGATATAGTTCTTCAATGTAACCATTTTGTTTTCGTGTGCGGGAAAAGTGAGTCCTTAATCGTGCAAACACCACTCCTTCTACCTATTCGTAGTAGGAGTTATATAACAATTTAACATTAATGGTAGTTAAATCAAGTTAGGCAAATGAACAAGGTGAATAACCCATTTATATGGAATATACGTTCTTAAAAAAATGCTCGAGTATTCAATAAATGTGGATCGTAATCTCAAATTATTTTCCAACTAAAATGTCTGAGTCATGTTTGATATACTAGTGTTGGATTACATCTGATTCCAATATACAAGACGACAGTGCAATAAGGACTTTGAGATTATATATCATTTCAAGGTAAAGAGTGTGTAAGAAAGTGTTGCACATTTGTACAAGATGGTATTGACATCACGAAATACAATACTGAGCGATAACCGTTTTATCAGTATAAATCGTGATTTTAGCGATTAAAGACGAAACAAATAATTAGCTTTTACCAACAAATTATTTCTATGCGATGCTTTTTTTCGAATTATGATTAATGAAATAAGTTAAATATCATCTGGTAAACTATTCTGAATATCGTACCGACTTTATGTTACTTTAATAACTCATCAATATTTAATATTCCTTTAAAATGAAAAATAATTTCATTATCTGTTTTGCGCAAACAGCAGTGTATACATATGCTTCTTTGCAACTCAGACATTTTCATCAAACTTTTTTTACTGCTACAGGTTCAACCACACAAAATAATGACATGATTTTAGTAGTAGTAATAGAAGTAAAAGAAGTAGCAGTGAGGTGGTGGTGGAGCAAGAGGAGAAGGAGAAGAGATGTTGAGTTAAAGAAGAAATTATAGTCTAATAGCCGATACAATAGTTTCTAATTACCATGAAAACGAAAATCCTTTCACGTGGCCCACTTACAACGCATACATTTTAAAGATGTCGCAACTGAACTACACACCAACAGAAATCCAGTAGATGACTTTATTTGTAATGCTCATATTTCTTAGTCTCTCACCGATATGTGTCAAATGTTATTTTAATCCGTTTGAAGTTTAAATTTTTATCTCATCACATGTCAATTATAACGGTATATTGTAAACACGAATGTTCCTTTGTAGTCTTACTAATGTAACAATAGTATCACGTATTCACCTTTTTTAACTAAATCCCTATTCGTGTTTATAGTCCTTCGCTAGTTCACTCAACATTATACTTAAACGTTCACTGAATCACTTCTGTTAGTTTACATAGACCAATACCACTTATTATACCACGATAACACTGCAACATGAGAACATCAATACACATTAAAATCGTCCAAAATGTCCCAAATAATCGCATTCACTTACTACGACTGACAGCCAAATATAACAATAAGGCCGAGTAACACAAATGTTGAGTACCTTGATATTCCGCTGCAATTGATTGGACCGACAAAGACGTGTCTCAAAGATCGCACGGAAAAAAACAGGTTTCAAGTGCAGATATTTCTTACTGCCATTGGCAAGGCGAGAAAGAGCAAAACACAACACCCGGTATTTGAATAATAAAATTTATGTAAAAGCCAATATTGTCACAGAAAACTACCAATATACAAATACAATACAATATAAACACATGCAGAGCCGTTACAAACAGGCGTACTTTGCTGAGACGCCCGAGAAACGCTAGTTCAAATATTGAATATATTATATATTGCAAAGAGTCATTTTGCGCATAATTTTGCTACACGAGCTTGTAATTTTAATCATTTTAAAGACAGTAATTTCGGAAACTACTCCAAGGAAATGTAAGTTTGTAACAAACAACAAGAAAGTGTGTGAACCTTTAAATTTCATAACGTTTTTGCAGTATGTTTTCATGGAAATAAGTAATTTTGTGACCTTTAATCTTTATTAACTTCTCCTGCTTACCATGATTGCCAATTTGACCTTGCCCAAAAATCTTACACTATTCCAATGTTATGTTCACGGCCTAGAATTAGTCTTAAGATCGTTCTGTACTCGTAGAGTTCTATTCATTTGTATATAAGACAGGAACGGAAGACGGATAAAACAGTTGCTGGTGATCATGCCATACATAGGCCTTGATGAACTCTAAACAGCTACAGCACCTGATAGTCCCTTTTGAGTTATTACCTCGTGCATGTGCATGAGCGAATTAAGTTTTGTCCATCAAATGTGTCTTTGCATTGACTAATTTTATCTCGTTTGCGCCGTCCCAGCATGATTGAAACCACATTGACCCCCAATGCCAAACAGATATCATAGCTCAGATTTGTCGAAGTTCCAATTGTAAGTGATTAGTCAACGAAATGGTGTCGTAACTTTGCACAGGGTTCTCTTACATGAAACGAAAATAATTGTAATGAGATATTGCAGCTGTAGCGCATTAAATAAATGCAGAAAGTTATCATATAATGCGTCTTTTACAATTAAAACTCCGAATAATGACATGTTGGAGTGTTAATAGTTTGACAAAGTAGTTTTTAATTCAATTTAATTTATTAATCTCTAAGGAAAAGTCAAAGATGTCCACTCACTGTTATTCCAATGTTTTTTCAAATAACTCAAGAGGAAAAGAATAAAAATGGTAGCTTACATAGATATCGGATCTGACATGAGTTGTCATATCATACCATATTTTATTAAACAAGTTCAGGAATTGTATTAGTAAGCGAGCCTTTGGCGAGCTTACTAACGAATTTCCTCGACGAGTTTATTAAAATATGGTATGATATGACAACGAGTGTCAGATCTTTTTTATCAAATGATTTTAAACTAAATAAAATACTTCTTAATTTACCAAACAAATGCTGACAGATCTAAAAGTTGTTTACTATCGTGACGTCATTTCATGTTGACGACGTCATTTCACCAAAATAAAGCCATGCGATTGGTAAGTTATTGATTCTGTAGCCAATGAAAACGCTTAAAATTTTTGTATTACACATGTGTAATATAAAAACATACGTAATGACTGTACATTGAAAACAAGGTATAGCATTTGATAAAAGGCGTATATTAGACATTGATTTTATTATGATCTGATTTCACCGTTTAAAGATTCGTAAAGCTATGAAGTTGTACTAAATTTAAATTCTTCCAATCGAAATAACATTAACCTATGCGAGAAATAGAAGAACAGAAAAGCTTTCATGCTTCAAATTAAGAGTTATTTACATCCCCTATTATAAATGTCATTGTGTTGGCCGAATAAAATTCTTCTACGAGTATATTTGTAAAGAGTATTGTAACCTAAGGTCGAACGCCTTTTAAGTCAATAGAAAGGTTGTTTTCAAGCCCCTACCAAAACCATGAAAACCTCAAAAATATTGGTTTTCTCGCAAGAAGAACCTTAACAGTTATAATTTAATGACATTTTTCGACAAGGTTATATTAACTTGATAAATATTCAAATACTGGACTGTCAATCGGCGATGTTTGCACAAGCGGTACATTATCTGAGAGAAATTACTTTAACGGCTACCAGTCAATAGTTATGAAATGAGGATGTGACTTAGAGGCGCGGAACGCCTGTGAACCGAGATAAGACATAATTGATACATTCTTCTCATTAGGTAAACATTCCCCTCTACACTGGCTGAGTCAATCATCACATATTGGAATAAAAGTATTGTTTTGCAAATGGAAAAAACAATTCTTTTGTTGCAAAACTGTTTGCGAATGTACGGTGATTATTATACATTGAGAAAATTAAAATTCTTTTCACACGTTATACCAAACGGCTAACTTCAACAACACTCTAGAAAATGTCATTACGCTTTATGTGGCCATGTTGTAGTAAGTATGTTTTTTAACTTCGTGAAATCATGTTTCTGTTTTTGTTTTTAATTATTGAAATTGACCAATTAACCATAACCACAAACATTTTCAATTTGAAAGTTGTAAAATTGAACTAAACGAATTGAAAAAATAAAACGTCAAATAACCAATGGTCAATCATAAATTGTTCTTTCCGGCCGTCATCCATTGTTCTGTTAGCTGGTTGACCATGGTATTATGTCCAACAACTGTTTTTCAAGTTTGATGTTCCAGTTTAAACTGGTAGAATTAGGTATTCGAAAATAACCGATATCTCCAAACCAATAAGACCCGAGATGTGTAGTTAATAAAGATATGAAATAACAATATAACAAACTTTATTTACTTATTGTAGAACACTGAACACTCTCGTTTTTCCGGTTAAATATCCTAAAGCAAATGCACATAAAACTGTGCACGTTCAAAGCATCAATACACGCACTGCTTTATCTTTAAACTTAAAGTATCATATTTATCCTAAACAAAGCGTCAACAAACGACAACCAATTGTCGCAGCCGATCCGAAAAAGGAAATCCCAGTCAAATAGATAGACGTCCATTATGTCATACATATATTAAGTAAATCTGAAGTTCTATCGATGTTTCCTACATTTGAAATAAATAAAATATCAAAATGCCTATCGACACATCTGCTTTAATTAATATAAACGTGCAACACAATATCTTTCACTAAAATCCATGTACAAATGTACCAAGCTGTACATGACCGAAGGACAGCAATTATATTGCCGTGAGTATTACCTTCATGGAGATCTGAGGTTCTGGTTCTATGGACCGAAAATCTTCAAGTTCACAAAACTACGTTCAACAAGCTATTGACATAAATAATGGTATTTGTGACTGTTAATTAAGTCATCGCGGAGTTTTTGGTTGATTTCGTCCAATAAACAGTCCAGTCCATCTTTTGAATACCATAAATGGACTACTGAAATTATATACAAATAAATGGGAGCATTATGCTTATCTTAATGAGAGTGTTTCCTTAATGGTATACACAATATAACGTAAGTAATGTGAGAATTATTTACAGGTTAACTGTAACATCACCCAAGTTGTCTTTTCAAGATGTGTGTTAATATTTTTGTATGAAATCAACGGAGTTGTGCTCTCAATTGGCATTTACTAAATAATATAAAAAATCCAGATTATTTTGTCAATTCGGAACAATGCTGCCTCAATACAAAAGTACTGACAGGACAATCAACAAAATACACATGCCCATGTTGGTGATCAATAGCCCATTTCTAAGATAAGATCAATCTAAAAGTGTGTTTGTGTGAAATGGATGGACTGAGATTGGTAATTATAAATAACTGTGTAAGTATGAAACAGTTGTAGCAATCATTGTGGGTTCTGGACAAAATGTTCAAACTCCTTAACCTGTCACGTTTGAATGATTGAAATAATCCAAATTAAATATTATATCAAGTTCAAGGTAAACGTAAGCATGTTTAATGATTTGTGTGGATTTTGTATGCCCATAACCATCAACTGTTCCAGTAAACAAGTGTTGTGTCAAACGATGCAGTTTTTAGACGAAACGGTAAAATTCAGTTGACCAGTAAAGTTAACTTATTTAAAGTACAAATTAGGTCAAGGTAAACAAGGATTGGGTGATATGAGTGGAAAAGTGACATAGCCAACAACTCAGTTAGAATTATCGAGCTGTTACACATTATAATTTGTTAAATAAAACAAAAACATTTCCAACATACAGTGGCGAAACTAAAATGACAAAAGTATGGATACCTATTGACCACCTTCGCACGTAAGCAATAATACAAAATGCCAATGTTTGAAACCGTAAATTGCCAAACATAAGAATCGCCATAATTACAATATTGCGTAAAATGCCACAATTACAAATTGACCTACTTTGTATTCATACCACGAATAAAGAAACATCATAACACATTGGAAATCCTACCCTTAATAGTCAAAAATGGCACCAACATAATCCCAATTTCATACAGAAAACTTAAATGTATCACCCACAAATATTAAAGGCCCCTATATTTTATAAATGTGTCATCATCGTGGTCTATTCGCGATTAAATAAAGTTTTTAATAAAATCAAGGAAAAAATGAAGACTAAAAATAATTGTTCAACGACTTGTACATGTTCAATATCTGAAACAAAAATCTCTCTAAACAAAATATTATAAAGCGGAAATTCCCAAGGCCTTTGCATATAACGGGAACATAAATTAAATAACAATGATTAATTTGAACCATTTATTTCAGACAGATTAACCGATAGTAAAACCTATGCGTTGTTCAATGCCGAAACTTTCAATAGCGCTTCGTCCGTATTTACTGCACTATCAGCGTAGGTAATAACATAATTGGCTTCTATTTATAACAGAAATGTCTTAAAAATAGAACACAATAATGTTAATGTATGTGAAAATTCTTGGGAATTGACAAGGATTCGAGCACAATAAAACGTATTAGTTAACCTATGATTATGGGAACGCATTTACTTCAGTTTTCCCTTCATCATCGGGGTCTCAAAATACACAGAAAGAAATGTAAACTCATTCCATTTAGACATCGATTAAAATATAGATTAAAGTGTATAGACTGAACAGCATGCATATGTGATATAATAAAGGATTGTTTACAAAGTGTGTTCAAGACAGCGCAATGTAAAACAATTTAATCTGATGTCATTAATGTTTTAATGAGTATTTACTCGTCCTATATAAATGTCAATACAAGCGTCCATTTCTTTAACAAGAGGCTTCTTCATAAGTCATCAGCTTTACTTTCTGTAAATAAGGGCAAACATAAAAGAGTTCCTAAAAAGAAGGTATACATCAAAATGCCATCGCCATCATGAAATTACTATTTTCCAATGTGTTTGTACCTGTTTTAAAAAGCGGGAAAAAAAAACAGTTTTCACTTAGTTCCGAAAACAACTTATGGGACACACTTCAAAGACTGATATATTTTGCGCAGTCAAAACATTTAACTCCATTGGAAACCGGTTAGTTGTCAAATGATCATTTATTTGTAATAAAATATGTCCACTGATTCCATTAGCAGAAGCGTAGTACTCGCGTTACAAAAAAAATAACAAACTAATCTATGATGATTTCATCGCTTATGACCTAGATAAAAAGCACGTTCAAATCAAATTGTATAGAGACCATAATCTTCACCACAAGGGAAAATGAAACTGTTTAAGCTTCCGTTTCGTTTTGAGAAAGTCGCGTATTGTCATACACGTTGAGTTGTATTTAAATAGGTGAACCAGGAAAACAGATAACACCAATATCAAAAGACTGATTCATAGTGCGCCATTATCAAAACATTTCACTCCACGTGTAACCGCTTAGTGGTAAAATGTTCCTGTATTTGGAAAAAAAATCTGTCCGCGGATCCCATTAGCAGAAGCGTGGTACTCGAGTTACACAGAAGATAACAAACTACTCCAGGGTGACTTCATCGCTAACGACTAAGATAAAGAACACGTTCAAATTAAATTGTATAGAGACACAAATCTGACTTTATCAGAGGGGCTTATTAAACTGGTTTAGCTTCCGCCTAGCTTCTTTGAACGTCGTATTTGTCGCACTTATCGAGTTATATTTAAATTGTTGAAGCAGGACAACAGATACACAATGTATCGAATGATTATTTAAGGAAAATACATATAAAGAAAGTTTAAAAGTTTCATGAAATGTCACATGCTTTTGTCACTATAAAACCACAGACCAGCGATCATAAAATAAAAGATGAATGATACTTTTACGGACATACGCTAGTTATTTATTTCACAGGTGCAGCTGTAATTTAATAATGTATATAATTAGACAAAAAGGTGTTCAAAGAGCTTCGGACTAAGTTCGATTTTAAAGGCTGAAAATAAAACATATACTGTGCCTTTAGCAGTAAGTTTTAAAATGAGCACATCAACAGTACAATTGCATCAAAAGTACAACTATAATAAGAAAAGCCTTCAAAGCAAAACTGTTAATTAAAGCATTCAACTAGATTTCATTCCAATACTTTCTTTTGATTGCTTTATGCAACGCTGCTTTGTCTTATGGCGTATTATTCCGGGATTGACAACATTAATAAAGCATGATGCCCAAAAAACACACTCTTCAAACAAGAAATAAGCAATTTAAATGACCTTACGTTTTTATGCTCTTAAATTACAAAACAAACTTTCAATCGTGTAAAAACTGTGTACCATGTGAACTTCTCCATTATGTTTTTCACCTGATACAGTGTAAACTACAAAAGAACTGACTGTAACCTGATATGCTTTTAAATGTATATGATACATGATAAGTAGGTTACATCGACGATATTTTGCGCAGACATCAGTGTATATATTTGCTTCTTTTCAACTCAGACATTTTCATCAAACCTATTTTACTGCTACAGGTTCAACCACACAAAATAATGACATGATTTTAGTAGTAGTAATAGAAGTAAAAGTAGTAGCAGTAAGGTGGTGGTGGTGGTTGTGGTGGTGGTGGAGGAGGAGGAGAAGGAGAAGAGTTGTTGAGTTAAAGAAGTAATTATAATCTAATAGCCGATACAATAGTTTCTAATTACCATGAAAACGAAAATCCGTTCACGCGGCCCACTTACAACGCATACATTTTAAAGTTGTCCCAATTGAATTACACACCAACAGAAATCCAGTAGATGACTTTATATGTAATGCTCATATTTCTTAGTCGCTCAACAATATGTGTCAAATGTTATTTTAATCCGTTTGAAGTTTGAATTTCTGTCTTATCAAATGTCAATTATAACGGTATATTGTAACCACGAATGCTCCTTTGTAATCTTACTAATGAAACAATACTATCACGTATTCACCTTTTTTAAGTTTATGCTTTATAGTGTTTATAGTCCTTCGCTAGTTCACTCGACATTATACTTAAACGTTCACTGAATCACTGCTGTTAGTTTACATAAACCAATACCACTTATTATACCACGATAACACTGCAATATGAGAACATGCATAAACATTAAAATCGTCCAAAATGTCCCAAATAATGGTATTCATTTACTACGACTGACAGGCAAATATAACAATAAGGCCGAGTAGCACAAATGTTAAGCGAACCAATCGAAACCTTGATATTTTGCTGCAACTTATTGGCCCTACAAAGACATGTCTCAAAGACCGCACGGAAAAACAGAGTTCAAATACAGAACTTTCTTACAGCCAATTAAAAAGGCGAGAAAGAGAAAACCAAACACTCGATATGTGAATAACGAAATACATATAGAAGCAAATATTGTCACAGAAAACTACCAATATACAAATACAATACACTTTAAACAAATGCCGAGCCGTTACGGACAGGCGTACATTTGTTGTGTGTACTCTGTTGAGACGCCTAAGACACGTGCGTTGGTAACATTAACTTAGCCTTTATGTCGAGTATTGAATTTATTATTTATTACAAAGAGTCCTTTTGTGCATGATTCTGCTACAAGTGCTTGCCATTTTGAAATCTTTGCTAAGTAAATATAAGTTTGTTACATGAAACAATAAACAAGGTGTGTGTACCTTTAAATTTCATAAAATTTCTCTAGTTTGTTTTCAAGGAAATAAGTATTTTTGTGACCTTTAATCTATATACATTTCTCATTTGTTTTTAATAAGTCCAAAAATCATTCTGTACTCGTAGAGTTCAACGCATTTGTATATAAGACAGGTACGAATATGTATAACGAAATACCGGGAAAAAGTAGCTGTTGTTCATGCCAGTCATAGGCATTGATTACTTGTAAACAACTACTGTACCCTTTAGTGCCTGTTGAGTAACAACCTCATGCATGACCTAATTAAGTTTTGTCCATCTAATGTGTCTTTGCATTGCATTATTTTATCTCTTGCACGACGTCCCAGAATGCTTGAAACCACATTGACCCCCAGTGCCTCACAGATATTTTATGTCAGATTTGTTAAAGTTCCAATTGATACTCAACGAAGATGTGTCATAACTTTGCAGACAGAGTTCTCTTAAACAAAAAAAAAATCTGAATGAGGCATTCCAGATGTAACGCATATAATAAATGAGGAACGTTACCATATAACGCGTCTTTTCCCATTCAAACTCCAAATGTTACCTGTCTTAGTGTTAATCGTTTTTGATTCAATTTAATTAATTTATTTATAAGGAAAGGAAAAGATGTCCACTCAATGTTATCCTTATGTTCTTGCAAATAAGGAAAGAGATAAAGTTTTAAAATGGTAGTTTACATTATAGCCGTTTTTGAGAAATTGATTTTATTGTGAACTGATTTCACCGTTTAAAGATTTTTTTAAGCTATGACGTTGAACCAAAATTAAATTATTCAAATGAAAATTACATTAACTAATGCGAGAAATAGAAGAACAGAAAAAGCTGTTTTACTTTAATAAAGAAAGATTTACATTCTCTAAATTGTGTCGTGTTCTGAGAAAACTGGGCACAATACTTGTGCGTTAATTGTCATCCCAGATTAGCCTGTGCAGTCCGCACAGGCTATTCAGGGATGTCAATTTCCACCATAATTGGTTTTTTGCTAAGAAGAGACTTCATTTAAACGAAAAATGTCATAAAAGCGGAAATTGTCGTCCCTGATTAGCCTGTGCGAACTGTACAGGCTAATCTGGATTGACAATTTACGCACAAGCATTATGCCCGGTTTTCTCAGAACACGACACAATTAATGACATTGTGTTGTTCGAATTAAAAACTTCTACAAGTATATTTGTAAAGAGAATTGTAACCTTAGGTCAAACGCCTTTTAAGTCCATAGTTAGATTGTTTTTAAGCCCCTAACAAAACCATGAAAACCTCAAATATATTGGTTTTATCACAAGAAGAGCATTAACAGTTATAATTAAATGA
Organism: Dreissena rostriformis; assembly: GCA_007657795.1. Classification (NCBI taxonomy): domain Eukaryota; kingdom Metazoa; phylum Mollusca; class Bivalvia; order Myida; family Dreissenidae; genus Dreissena; species Dreissena rostriformis. Next base: position 34,670 of record VMBQ01006966.1, read on the forward strand.
CCTTTTTCGACAAGGTTATATTAACTTTATAAATATTGAAATACTAGACTGTCAATCGGCGATGTTTGCACACGCGGTACATTATCTGAGAGAAATACGTAAACGGCTACCAGTCAATAGTTATGAAAGGATGATGCGACTTGAAAGCGCGAAACCCCTGTGAACCGGGATAAGACATAATTGATACATTCTTCTCATTAAGTAAACATTCCCTACTACAATCGTTGAGTCAATCATTAAATATTGGAATACACGTCTTGTTTTGCAAATGTCTAAATACATTCTTTTGAAGTATTAAACGGTTTTCGAAATGAACGATTATTATTATGCATTGAGGAATCGAACATTATTTTCACACGTAATACAAAACTGCTGACTTCAACAACACTCTAGAACTTGAAAACACGCTTTATGTGGCCATGTTGTAGCAACTGTGTATTTTAACTACATGATTTCATGCTGCTGTGTTGTTTACTAGCCAATTATCTATATAACTTGTCCTGTCTGGCCGTCATCCATTGTGCTTTAAGCTGGTTGACCATGATATGATGCGCAAAACATGTTCGTCAAGTTTGATGTTCGCTCTTATATGTTTCATGAATATTGCTGGGCCAAGTGTGAGGGTGAGCGCTCTATAACCGGTTTTAACCCCAGTGCTTAGCATTGACCGTTCCAAGGCGGTGACCCCAGCTTTATTCTACTATGTGTATATGCTGTACCGTTTTGGCAATTGGTTCCTTGCCATAAATAAAGGACCACGAAGGTGTGTATGATAGAAATGCAATACTGCTGCAGCTTCTGGAGTTTCATTTCTTTATATTTAACGGGTAGAATTGGGGCTTAGAAAATAACAGACATCTGCACACCAATAAGACCCAATGTGTGGAGTAATTGAAGAGATGAAATTATATTATAACAAACTTTATTTACTTTCTATTAACACTTAACACTCTCGTTTTTGAGGTAAAATATCCTTAATATATATGTAAATTAAAAGTTTCACCATCAACGCATCAATAAACGTTTTATATTAAAATGGAGGTAATATAGCGATGGTGGATGTGAGTATGCATTACAGTTAAAAGTTTCATATTTATCTTCAACAAATGACACCAAATCGGTGTTGCTGATCAGTAAAACATAATGACAGTAAATAGACAAAACGTTCATTATATTGTTCATATCTTAAGTAACATCTGAAGTTCTGTCATTTGAAATAAATAAAATAGGAAAATATCAAACGAAACGTCTGTTTAAATTAATATATGTTGGTCGATCATTTATTGATTGAAAACCCGGTACAAAGGTACCATGCTGTAAAGGACTGAAGGACAACAATTATATTGCCGTAACTATTTCCTTTTATGAAGATATGGGGATCTGGTTATAAGGACCGACAATCTTTAAGTTCACAAATCTTCGGTCAACAAGATATTAACACAAATAATGGCAATGGTTTGTTGACTGTTAGTTTAGTAATCGCGGAGTTTTTGAGTTGATTTCGTCCGATAAACAGGCCAGTCTATCTTTTGGATTCCATAAATGGAATTACAGACACCTAAATTGGAGCATTACGCTTATGATTATGAAAGTGTTTCCTAAATGTTATCAACAGTATAACGTAAATGTAGCGAGAGAGTTATTATAGTTTATCGGACCATCATTCAAGTTGTCTTTTTAAGTAACATGTACAAATATTGTACGACATCAACGGAGTTGTGCTCTCAATTTGCATCTACTAAATAGTATAAGAATCCAGATTATTGCGACAAATTAAAAAGCTACTGCTTAAATGCGACAGCACAAACAAGACAGGGACAAACCATACATGCCCCAGTTGGAAAGCCCATTTCTAAGACAAGGGGACTGTCAAAGTGTGTTTGCGTCAAATGGGTGTACTGGGATTGAATATAATCAACAACTGTGTAAGTTTCAAACAGTTAAAGCAAGCATTGGTGGTGCTAGACAAAACGCTAAAAGTCCTCAACCTGTAATGGTTGAATGGTTTGACATATTCCAAGTCAAATATAAGTTCAAGGTCATGGTAAAAGTGTGTATGTTGAATGATATGTGTAGATGTGGGATGGTCATAACCAACAACTGTGCCAGTAGCGTTGTGTCAAATGGTGTTGCTTCTAGACAAAACGGTAAAATGAAGTAAACAAGTTAATAGCAAATTTGAAGATAAAGTAAGATCAATGTAAAGATTAAAAGGGGTTTGGTGATATGAGTTGATAAGGAATAGACATAAGCAATAACCGAACGAGTATTATTGAGTTGAAGCACATTATAATTTGTACAAATAACACAAATTATCACCATACAGTGGCAAGACAATGAAATCAATTATATTGCGCCTCAATGCCAAACCAACATTATTTAAAAATGATTGTGTTTATCATAATACAATGACAAAACAAACATATAAATACACGTTTATTATCAATGTTCGTACAAATCGCCAGAAATTCAACATACACCAATAACTCTGGTGTAATAATTAATAACAATTTAAACAACCACCGTTTAATAAAATGGCAAAATTGTGGATATTTGTTGACCGTCCACGCATAAAAGAAATGATAAAACAATACCATTGTTTGAAACCGTAAATTGCAAAACATCATAATCGCCATGATTACAATATTGCGTAAAATGCCACAATTACAAATCGACCAACCTTGTATTCATACCACGAATAAAGAAACATCATCACACATTGGAAATCCTACCTTTAATAGTTATAAATGGCACCAAAATAATTCCAAATTTCATACCGAAAACTAAAATGTAACACTCATAAATATTATAGGCCCATCTATTTTATAAATGTGTCATCAGCGTGGTTTATTTACGATTAAATTACGATTTTAATAAAATCAAGGAAAAAATGAAGGCTCAAAATAATTGTTCAACCACTTTTAAATGTTCAATATCTAAAACAAAAATCTCTCTAAACATAATATTATAAAGCGTAAATTCACAAGGCTTTTGCATGATAGGGGAACGTACAATGAAATATCAAAGATGAATGTGTACCATTTATTTCAGACAGATTAACCGATAGTAAAACCTATGCGTTGTTCAATGCCGAAACTTTCAATAGCTCTTCGTCCGTATTGACTGCACTATCAGCGTAGGTAATTACATAAATGGCTTCTATTTATAACCACAGTGTCTTAAAAATAGAAAGCATTAATGTATATGCATTTAAAAGTCTTGCATGGGAATTGACAAGTATTCGTGCACAATAATGGTTTTATGTTATCAATTATTTTGGGATGACATTTACATAAGTTTTCGCTTCATCATCGGGTTATTAAACTACACGGAAAGAAATGTAAACTGATATCATTAAGAAAAACATATGGATTAAAATGTATTACCGGAGAAGCATGCATGTGTGGCAATAAAATTGTGTTCAAGACAGCGCAATCTAAAACGTATATCTGATATCATTCATGTTTAAATTATTATTTACTACTCCTATATAAATTATCAATACTAACGTCCATTTCATTAACAAAATGGTCCTTCATTACCCAAAAGCCTTCGCGTAAAGCATTCGCAAACGTGATCACGGTTGTAAAGAATACTAATTGTATGACCAGAATTCCANCATGCACATGTGACAATAAAATTGTGTTTAAGACAGCGAAATCTAAAACGTATATCTGATATCATTCATGTTTAAATTATTATTTACTACTCCTATATAAATTACCAATACTAACGTACATTTATTTAACAAAAGGTCCCTTCATTACCCACCAGCCTTCGCGTAAAGCATTCGCAAACGTGATCACGGCTGTAAAGAATACTAATTGTATGACCAGAATTCCACGTTAAGATTTACGTTGAAAAATTACTGCAAGCTTTTATAGATTAATCAAGACAAAATACCTGAAAAGGAAATTGTTTCCCACCAAAATTGTCATAGGAATGAAACTAGCAATACAAACCTATTTCTCGAGCAAACGGTAGTAATGCTAATTAATATTGAACTAACCAGATATATCTCAAACAAAAAATACCTCACATATTGCGTTGACACTTATGCAAATCATTGACAATCTGTGCTATAGTTTGACTTTTGCTCTCCACCTAGTTATACGACATAATGTCTCGTAGAGATGATCGATGTAATGTTATAATTGCCTTGTCAAGTATGAGAGCGGAAACCCCCTATTTTTAAAAAAAGATGTGTAGATTGTCATTATACAGTTTCGTATGACCGCATTCTTGAAGGTAACCATGTTGTTTTCGGATGCGGGAAAGAGTGATTTCTACATAGTCCACCTACCACTCCTTTTTTTCCTATTGGTAGTGGGAGTTTAATAACAGTATAACGTTGGTAGTAAAATCAAGATAGGCAAACCAACACTGACCGTGAATAACCCAATTATATGGAATAGACGTTTTTAAAAATCTGAAATATTTTACTTAAGTATTCAATAATTGTGGATCGTAATCTTAACGTCTACAATTTCTGAGTCATGTTTGGTATACTAGTGTTGGAATACGTCGGATTCAAATATACAAGACGACAGTTCAATAAGCACTTTGAGTTAAAATTTCATTTAAAGGTATAGAGTGTGTAAGAAAGTGTTGCAAGTTTGTACAAGATGGTATTGAAATCAAGAAACAAATAATACTGAACGATTAAACACGAATTGTTTAATTGTTTTATCAGTTTTTATCGTAATGCTTTACGCGTTTAAAGGCGAAATAATTAATTTGCTTTTACCAACATAATATTTCTATGCAATGTTATTTTTCGAATAATAATTAATGTAATTAGTTTAATATGACTTGGTAAACTATTCTGAAGAATAAATATTGCGGTGTATAACGATATGCGCATTGAATTAATATCGCTTTACCAATAGTTTCACAATTTAATACGATAACCGTAACCAGGAATCTGTTCTATTAAAAAAAAAACATTGCTTATTGTATGTTTTATTGTTTCGAAACGAAAATACAACTGTGAAATGGTATCTCTTTGACCAGCCCCACATTTCCTTCAAATGTTCAGATATGTAATATGCTTAGACGTACACGTAATTATCTGATTGCATAGCAATTAAGTATGCCATTTGTATAAATACAAACTCACTTAAAGGATACAAAAGTATTTCACATCGCTAGTCGTTTAAATGTGACTTCATGTGCGAACATTAACCGAATGTTAAAGGATACAGTGGCTATTCAAGTGCAAATATAAATCAATAAACGCTTTAGAAACAGTTACGTCCAACGACTTCAAATATTCCGATCTCAGCAAGCAAACAGCAGCCAGTAAATATTCAGAAACAAAACATTTGATTCCTTGAATTGTATAGCTACATGTTTCGATGTGCATGACTGCAAATTAGTCACTTTCCAAACAATTGTACACCGATTACAAATTTGAAATTAAATTTCAAATTTTTGGCGTCAAGAAGACTTAATATAAAACATAACTATTAGACACCTTTATACCATTTTAACACAGGTTGTACTGTTGTTTCGTTAATATTATGTTAATTGTAATAGTTACATGATGTCAAGTACATTATGATCTTATCAAATTATTAGCAACAAACCTCCGTTTGCTTAAATTGTGACATTCTTTAACTTTCTGTAAATCAGGGCAACAATGAACCGTTCCCAAAGGTCGGGGTTTACGTAACATGCCATCGCCATAATTGATTTATAATTTGAATTGTATGTGTAGCCATTTTTGAAGAAAAGCGGAACAAATCAGCTTTCAGTTAGTTCCAAAAAACATCTATTGGGACACACGTCAAGGACTGATTCATATTACGACATTATCAACACATTTTACNACGGCGGTAATTTTCTTACAGTCAATCGACAAAGGCAATAAAGTGCAAAATAAACACTATGGTTTTGAAAATGAAATAAATGTTAAAGCAAATATTCTATTCTATTCGAGCGCTAATTGGCGGAATTATTAATATAAACAAACGCTGAGCCAGAAGCTCGGGTTACGAACAGGCGCGTTATGTCGAGATGCCAGAAAGCCGCGATTTTTGTGTCTGATGCCGCTGTTTTTTGTCAAAACGCGAATACAGCATATATATTATACTTTAATACTATGCTTCTTTGTATCTAGTTTACTTCTACACTAATATGCATGCCATTTCCTCAAGGTAATTACGTTAAAATACTATGAAAGTTCCTAAGAGAAGCAAAAAGCTTGCTTATTGCTGTCCTTTACATCCCTCTTTACGGTTCCAGCTATTGTTTCAGGGATTGAAATTAGTGTAAAGCGGGTTCAAAAGACTTTTTCGAAAATATATTAATTGCGTCCCGTAAGGATCTGCTGGCAGCGATACCTATGAGCATAAATACATAACCTGGGAAAACAATAACATACACACCTGGTACTCAATGACCTTGATTAAGTTTAACTCCAGTCAAACCAAGAATCAAAGACACTTGTTGTATGAATTATTACATTTAATAACCCTATTTTTGCACTCCGCATTTTGTTAAACAATTCAATCTCATACATGCATAAAACTTCTGTAAATTCCGGTGTGCCGTTAATACAACAACTTATTGAATCCATAAGAATATCATTTTCTCTATACATATCGTATTCACGTTGTTTTCTTTAGCTAAGCTAATTCATCAAAACTGTCGATGCTAATGCGTCTACTGAACGGTTTCCGTGAGGAAAATAAATACAACTCTCCTTAAGTAGAGCATTTCTATTTATGTACGTCTTCATTATAATAAAAAGGAAGACAAAAAACGTCGGGCAGACCATAATATAATTGTAAATTCTATCGTGCAGTCCAACATTTCTATGTCACTTTTTACGAGTCGAATTTATTTTAACTTGCAACTATTAAAAGATGCCCAATTCGCATTTTAATTCCAATTATATATTATGAAACATTCTTTTAATTCTATATAAAATAATATCTAATATTTAATAAAAGATTTTAGCAACAAGATATAGATGTTATTGTATGTCTCTATATTAGCATTTAAAAATACAACAGACTGTTTACCTGCTATTGTTTCTTCAAGTTAGAGATGCTAATTTTTAATTCAGTAATAAATAATCACACATTTTTGGAAAATACCCAACGTAGTTTCTTTGTTCGTTCGAAAATCACATATCGGTCGACAAAATAGTAAAGAGAAATTTTCCCAGAACAAACATAAAATGGAATAACTTGAATGAGACACTGTTAAAGCAAGGAAAGTCTATACATTGAGTTTTGCCTTACAATCTTTACGTTATAGATCAAATTATTCCATGTAAATGCATCTGCTGCACGTTTTCCGTGATGTATACATTACAGTCCTAATATAGATAATTCCTATTTCTGAACGTCTTACTGAACAGGCGTCATACAAATTGAGATGTATTACCTTATTAATTGCCTTGCAGAAGCAAATCACAAGGCAATTTGATATTATTTTTTTATATAAATTTTAGTAGTTTAGTACCTTAATAATTGTCAATATTCAACAATTACTTTTCCTAAAATAAATTAAAGATGCAAGTACATCACTCCGTGTTTCTCAGAAGTATGAACTACAAATTAAAACACGCACAAACACTTTATTTTTTCAGCAAGTCATTCATTATAATTCGAATAATTCGTATATGGTATTTATATTATTCCCCTTATTTGTTTAAACAATACCACCGTAAATTTGCATACGATAAAAAAACGGTTACATTTAAAAGATTTTATTGTTGAGAATAAAATGGACAGGAAAGAGGTGCGTGCGAAATATCGAATCATGTTTATGTGCGTAATGTACGCCCTCTAGTGTATAAGGCAAAAAGTTCCGTTAAGAAGGGTCTATTGTTGTTTATCATTTTTACTTTTTAATAAATCGTTTAAATAATGTTTCTTATCTAATTATATTATTTTTAAACGAAAACGAAAATAGTTTCTACCTGTTCATTAGTTCTGTGACGAATACAAACACATAATAAATATAATTTGCGAGTTATTGTTCCAAACAAATTTCTCTTCATTATTCCGCAAATTGATAACTTATATAAAAGCTCACATTAAGTGTACTTAAAAAGTCCTCAAAAATCACAAAAGACGGGAATATATTTGGTAACATTTTCAAGAAGAATCTCAAAAGTGTCTATTTTATGAAACTGCGACAAGATAATATTACCAGAGTAAATATTCAAATACAGGACTGTTAATTGTAGTTGTTTGCACAAGAGGTACATTATCCGATAGAAATTACTTTAACGGCTACCAATCAAAAGCTATGAAAAGGTAAGTGAAACTTAAGAGCGCTGAAAAGCCTGTGAACGCGGATAAAACCTAATTGATACATTCATACATTCTTGTCAATCGGTAAACACTTCATTCACTCGTTGAGTCAATCATCAAATATTGGAATTGACGTTTTATTTTGGTTATGTCCAATTCAATTCTTTTGTGGACAAACATTTCGCAAATATGACGAATATAATGTATTGGGTAAACGTTATTTCTTTTAAACAGAAATGCACTAGGCTCAACACTCATAGTTGTAAATAAGCTTTATACCGCCATGTTTGAGTGTGGCTGTGTTTTGAAGTACATGTTTCGCTGTTTTCGATCTTCGAACTTGACCGATATATTCCAACCACAAACATTCAATATCAAAAGTATTGACGATCAAAACAAAAATGTTGAACTAAACAAATTTAGGGACATTTAAAATGGCACACAGTGTCCTATCTGGTAAAAACTCACGTGTAATTGAGCAAGTGAGCAATGAACGTATGCCCAAAACATGTTCATTAAGTTTAGTGTAGTTTAAAACTTTTGGGCTATGGGATTGGAAGATAACCAACATAGGTTTGTAAACTAATATAACCTGAACTAGTGGCGCATAGAAAGAGATCAAATAACAGTATAACATAGTTTCTTTACCTTGTTTCACAGGAATCACGATTCGTTCTTCCGAAAAATTATCCTACAAAAAACATTAGACACTTTACTTTAAAGCATGAAAAGCCATGATTGCAAACAGATTTATCGTTATATTAGTATAATGTAGAGACGTCAAAAGTACGTAGGTAATATATATATATATATATATATATATATATATATATATATATATNATATATATATATATATATATATATATATATATATATATATATATATATATTTATTTATTTATTTATTTATTGATTTATATTTTTTTATTGGTAACTTTAGTCTATAAAAGTATATGAATACGAATGCATGTATAGGCAAGCTATTCTACACATCTTTAACCCCACACATAAAGAAAATAGGAAAGGTGTAAACGCATATACATGAAAAACAAACAGTGTTCACAACTTCCCAAGGATCATGAGAAGGTATGACATGTTCACTTTAAATACTATCTACAATGTCTCATGACCATCAATATATTCACACGTTAAGTGCATTTTGATCATTCCATATATACAAGTACAATCTAAAAGGTTTCATACTTATTAGGAATAAACATACTACCACTTGAATACCTAGCTTTGTATATGGCCTGTATAAACATCGCCTGGTAGCACAATTCTTGTTTTAATTGTGTTTATTTAATATTTGTAAGTGGTCCTTAACTGTTCTATATTTAGTGTGAACAATCTAATATCATTATAAGTATTTAGCCAGTTAGCAAATATCGTATATTGGCTAAGGGATATATAAGAAAGGAGGCACAAAGGGGTGTAATTATTACTATTTCTTTCTTTAAGGTGGAAATGTAAATATAATTCTATATTAAGAAACAGGCTTTTGAAATTCATTGAAATAATGTTTGCTCAATAGTCACGAGAAACTTCTGAGCAAATATAAGACATTCAATTACTTGACAAAACTTATTGGCACAACGCGAGATTGGTATTTGAATAAGTACAAGTATATTTAACAATTCGTTCGACAACAATGCAACCTCCAGTTCAGGGTTAAAATAACTTTTGTCCTGAAATAAAAATCTATATATCAAGCTGGTTAATTAATACTGATTATAATATTAGTAATTATCCAACCTACAGAATATTATGTCTGTGTAAATATCCATTCACCGAGAGAGAGACAGGATTTCATATAACTCATTCTCAACCGCCTCAACCGCCTAGTCGTCTATTATTTGAAAACAATGTCACGTTAACAAAGTATCATGGTCACTAAAGACCTTACCATAGCCCCCCCCTCCCCCACACCGACGATGCTGTATTGGCACTTTTTAAGTTGATACGTTATGTGCATGTGTACAGTAAAACATAGAGAAATAAATTATAATGTGAGACAACAGATAAAATGTACATTGTTGATACATCAACACAAGTTTGAAACACGTCGGTATATTAGTATAACGCATTTTTCCTCCAGATCTCAAAACCGTCTGAGTGCGCTTTTCATAATCGAATACTATTGAAATTAAATTTCTAATTTTGGCGAAAAGAAGACTCAATATGAAATATAACTATTAGACATCTTTAATGCTATTTTAAAAAAATGTTGTAGTGTTGTTTCGTTTATATATTAATTTAATTGTAAGAGTTACTTGATGTCAAGAACATTATTACCTGATCAAATTATTAGAAACAAACCTCCAGGTGCTTGCATTGTGACATTCTTTAACTTTCTGTAAATCAGGACAACAAAGGAAGTGGTATACGTCACATGCAATCGCCATCAGTAAATATCATTTGTATGGTATTTGTACCTCTTGTAAAAAGGCGCGAAAAAAAACCAGCTTTTACTTAGTTCCGAAAAACAATTATTGGGTCACACTTTAAAGACTGATTCATATTACGCCATTATTAAAATATTTCGCTCCACTTGTTACCGCCAAGATGTTAAATGCTCCTGTATTTGTAATAAAAGCTGTCCGCTGATTCCATTAGCAGAAGCGTAGCACTCGAGCTACAATGAAGATAACTAACTACTCTATGATGATTCCATCGCTAACGACCGAGATAAAGAACATGTTCATATTCAATTGTATGGAACACAAATCACGAAGCGATAAATTTGTCAGATTGGCCTATTATTCTTGTTTAGCTTACGTCTAGCTTCTTAAAACGTCGCTTATGTCGTACATATCGAGTTGTATATAAATTGATGAAGAAGAAAATCAGATACAAATGTATCGAATGGGAAAATATGTATAAAGAAAGTATTAAAGTGTTAAAGGTCACATGCTGTTGTCACAATACCAGCTCAGACCAGCGATTTAAAAAAGGTGTGGCATACTTTTACGGAAATACGTAAGTAATTTATTTCACATGGTTAGCTGTAGTTTAACAATGTTTTATTCTAGTTTATTTTGAATTTATATCAATTCGTACCACTTCTTGCACGTCAAGAATACGCAAACAAAGATCATTACAGTAACTTACTGAAAACACCAACACATGAATAATTGTACAAGTATTATTTTATTGCGTTATTACAATTATTTAATCCTTTGTTTAGTTAATGAATGTCACCAAGGAATTACATGGTATTTAAGTTTGTTTCTTCAAAAGTATATGGCCGTTACCTTATTTTTGCCTTTCACCGAGTACAATGACAATTTCCAAGCTTTTCATTTAGTCCGATTGTATAGGCTGGAAATGCAAGCTATGTTATGCCTTAAACCGTAATTTTAAAATGATAACACCAAAGTTACATTTGCATCAAAAGTAAAACAAACGTTAGAAAAGCCTTTTAAACAAGACTGCTATTTAATTGAAGCACTCAACAAGACTTCAGGACAGTTCTTTCTTTTGACTTATGCAACTTTGCTGTGTCTTATGGGTTGTTCACTCTGTGTGAAGACGATTTGTCACCATCAATAAAATATGATAGTCGAAAGGACACTATTCAAACAATAAATACACGACCCTACGTTTTAATGCTCATTTATCACAAAAGAATCTTTCAATCGTGTAAAAATTGTGTATCATGTATTTCACCTGCTTTGTTTTGAAATGTGTATGATAAATGAAAAGAAGGTTATAACAACGATGGTTGAATATTAATAGCAAAATGATATTAAGACGCTTACAAATATCCTTATAAAAGTAATTCCATATCATACATGTTATTTTTATCATCACGCTGCATACCTCATATTTACCACTTACAAATAAATGTAT